>JAJKFJ010022087.1:0-62547 GCA_027382625.1 Tetmemena sp. SeJ-2015 | reverse complement strand
GAAAAAAATAAAAAGACAAAATTTCTTAGTTTCTCTTACTCGAGCGCTTTAAGAAAAATTTTTAAATATTAAATTGTTCTTTTCTAGCTGCCTATATAAAAAGTTTATGAAAATGTTGAATAAAGTAGTATTACTTGTTTAGTCTATAGGTCTTATACTTGGAAGAACATATCCTTAAATATAATATTCAATGTGTTCACACACTCTCTCTAATAATAGAGTAGTAAAATATTAAACATTATTTTTATAATTAAAAGTAAGGAGTAAACGAATCTTATGGGAAATTAATTGTATAGCTGTTTAAAAAAGTTATTTTATCTATTTTTTCGTATTTTTCATTTATGATTCATAAATCATCATCAAGCGATCAATATATAAACGAGCTGAAGAAATTTATTATCTCTTCCCCTTATGATTGAATCATAAATTTGTTAAATTAAATCTTAACTATAAGAACCGGAAAAGATATATTTCAATGAGAATATTAAAAGAAGCCAAATTAACTAATTTGAGTTTCAAATAGTTCCGCTAAGAAATCATAGTCTATCTTATACAAATTTTATTAAAAAAGAGGACGCGCCGATTTAATATTTTAATAAATTGTTTGAAAATATTGAAGGACAGATAAGAATTTCCAAATTATGCCTGAATATTATTAAACTAATAGCTGAAATATTGAAAAATAAGTTCTCTTATATTCTTCTATAAATCACTTTATCTATCATCTACTCTGTCACTAAAACAGATAAACTAATTTAATTTACTTCCGCAACTCCTCAAAAATAGCATTAATTATCTTCAAGCAAATTTTAATATCAAATGAAATTTGTAATGAGAGTAGACACTAATTTTAGATAAATTTTAATAAATTTGAATTATTTTAAGAAACATTTTAAGATTTTTCTAGGTAAATGTTGTATTAAAAATTTGTCAAATGATTAGAACAATAAATATGAATAATTTTATTAGCGTCAAAAGAAATAGAATCCTCTATGTAAATTGTGATAGCTCACTTTATTTATCATAATTATTGATAATTGACAAAACCAAGAGCTTATTTTGTTAGATGGAGTCTGATTATATCTTATTAAATTTAACTACTTTTTGCTTAATCGATATTCTTCAAATGTAAATTATCTTTCTTCTTAGTAAGAAAGCTAGGTTCACTATATTACCTAATTTTAGGAAGCTTGCAAAGCTGGTTGAGAGAAGCTCATTGAGGAGACACTTTTAATTTGTCCAGGCTTCAAGTTCTTATCAAAGGGAGGTTTAATGTTAAGAAATAGTTATATAAATTCAAGTTTAATAAAAATTGAAAGAATTGGGGTCTTGAAATAATAGGAGGCCTCTGCCCGGGATATTTAATTTTAATAATTATCAAGCACTGGATTAATAAAAGAAATCATTAATTTATAAAGATTAAGCTCCAGGGAGCCTGCTTTTTTATCTACCCACAGTTTGCAAAAAAGAATAAAGATATCTAATTTAAGCTGCCTTTAGAAATGCTAAATTTGCTCTTACTAAACGGAATTCTTTATTTTAAATTTAGATTTATCCTTAAAACTTAATTACTATAAAGTTGAGATAAGTAATTTTGCTTTTTCTTATATATAATAAAAAATATGGTTGATAAAAGTTTTACAAGTAATTATATTTTATGATAAAGAATGTTTCTTGGCTGATTTCTCATTAAATTATGTGGCAGCTCTAATTGGCTTAAGCTTTCATAGGACTCTGCTCCATTAGGCAAACCTTGTGATGATTAGAGTTAGCTATAAAGTTTATCTAAATCTTCAGATAAGTTCTTAATATATTTTTTGGGTTTAAATAAATTACAGTTTTAATATGAGAAGGGTGTGAGAGGAAATCAGTTTTTAAATTTCTTCTTTTTAAAACTTTTCTCTCTTGCAAATAATTATTCAAATAACTTTAAATTATATCCTTATAAAATTTAATTTAAATTCCCCAATTTTTTTTGGGGGAATAAATTTTCCAAAAAATTTTTAAATTTTTAAAAGGACTTGCCTCGGTTCAATAAATATATATCTTTTATCTTAATTATATAAACATTCTTGTGGGAATACTCTAATGGCTCTCAGGAAAGTATTCCTAACTAAAAATTTGATCATGCTCATAAAAAATTTAAATTATAAATCACAATTATCTTCATATTTATTGGATGGCTTTGAGTTGTCTCTTATTTTCATCCCAGAAGCTTAAAGTTGAAATAACTTAGATTATAATTAGTGTGCTCCCGTTTAATTATGAGCTTTCTCTGTTCTACTATTCATAAAGTCGTATTAGGGTAGCTGCTCATTTTATCTGAGGACTAACTTCATCCTTTATCTGTTAAAGGACTCCTCGAATTTATAATTTAAATAATTCAAAAAAGTTGCTAGGTTATTATAAAAATATCTCAAGTTAATTTAAAAGCAAATGTCATAGTACTTCTATTTGAAGAGCATAAAATGCAGTCACTATTTTAAGAAAAAAGTCAGAGATTTTTATATCAAGAATATTTTTTGGAAAATTTTTTTTATCCATCAAAATTTTTTTAAATAAATTTTTTAAAATATAAAATTTTCGCTTTTTGAATTTTTTTAAAATTTAATGGAATTTAATGGGAATATAAAACTTTAATTAATTTTTTTAACAGAACACCATTAAAATAATTAAATTTTAAAATTATAAGAATTTCATTTAGAGCTTTTTAATTCTTTTCGGTTTTTTTGTTTAAATTTTTTAATTAAAATTTATCAAATAAAAAAAAAAAATTAGATATTAAATTAAAAGGAATTAAATGGCAGTTAAAATATCTTTTTAAAAAATTTAAAATAAGACCATTTGATTCATCTAAATACTTTTTATTCTTTGCAACTTTTGTGTGGAAGAACTCAGTATAGAGTTATAAGCGACACAAGTTTTTAAGAAGATGAATCTGGTGATGAAGAAGAATGCGCACATCATACCTTTTGATAAAGAGGTGCTGCTGAAATTAAAAAGAAGAAAATAATTATAAGTGCTGAATCTATGATTTAAACTGACACTAAGTTGCAACTCTCCATTTATTATTTTAACCAATCACCAATTTTAATTTAATTTTCAACTATATAAAAGATTTTATTATAAGAATAATTTATTTAAAGAATATAGTAAGTTTAAAGATTGCTATATTTATTTATTATCAAATCAATTTGAAGATAAGATACTTTTATCAATTTTTTAATTACTGAATATTATAAGGAGAGAAGATGAGGAAAAAAAGCGAGTGACTTAGTTTTTTTGTGAAGAAATTGGGGTGATTTTTCTTGATTTGATTTTCTAGAATTTTTGAGTTTGCTACTCTAAAGTGGGTTAAAAGGGCTAAACTTTTTTCCCTTTTTAGGGGAAAAACCCACGGCCAATTTTGTGTTTTTTGTAAAAAAACTGAATTTTCTAAATGGCAATTTTGTTGTAACATTCCTATTATTTTTGGATTCAAAATTATTCCACTTAAGTTAAATAAAAGACTAAAGAAGTGTCTCCTTACTGTAAAAACTGGCTTTCTAGCCGGTAGATAAAAATAGGTGCTAAACTTATAATATTTATAGCAGTTTTGGACACTTGCTCGCATAAATTAAAAGGGGTAGGCTAAGGCGTCACTGCGTCTAAGCCTTTAACTTCAGTCTCCTCTTTATTTATCTATTTTCTTAAGACTAACATCATTACGTTGTCAGAGGATGAGCTCATCACAAAAGTTCTAACAAAATTACTTATTCTTTAGCAAAGTTTATTACAAATAAAAAATTCCCTTCCTTAAAAATAATTTAATTAGCAAACAAGAAGTAAAGATTAATCTTTAAAGAGAGAAATAAGCTAGTGAAAAATTTCTAGTAAATACCCTAAATTTCACACGTTTTAAAATTGATAAGATGAAAAAATCCTATATTAATAAAGTGTGTATAAATCGCTTAATTAACTTTTAAAATTAATATAAATAAATGATTGAAATTATTACTTTTTGCATTTTAAAAAAAATAAGTCTCTATTGCGAATTGACATCAGTGTTAAAATAAATAGCTGACTGATTTCTCAAGTCTAATGTCCAGGTCTTGAGAAATTTCCTAAGTAGCTCTCTTATCGCTTTAGCCCAATAAAACACTAACTTAAACATAATAAACTTTCACTTTTCTACAACCTAATTGCGAAGCCTATTCACAGTTTGTTTATTTTGAATATATTCCCTCTTGCTCACATAGGTATTTACTATTCCTTGAAGATGACTAAAATAATCGATTATCGTTTTTCTTTTACTGTTGTTGCAATTCTAGATTTTAGAATGATTATGAGGAATGGTGATGGTGTTAGTCACTACTAAATGGCTATGCTTGAGCATTTGCCAAAGATAATACCCCTATTCTTTAATTTTTATTCAAAATATTTCCCTCTGGATAATAATCGCCTTTAAAGTCCGATTGTTGTGGCCTAATTTTATACTTGGCGACTTATTCTGTTTTTTTAGATTCCTTGTGAGATAAAGTACTCCTGTTTTTCAAAATTTCTTATTCAGATATTTTGCCAGAAAAACCTTTAGATAAATTTTAAAAATAATTAAATCTTCCTGTCTTTAGAAGTGACTTTCTTCGTCATCGAGTCTAGACACTCTAATCATCGCTTATGGAAAAATAAGTAAGCTCTCAAAAATATTATAAACAGGGCTTAGTAAATCAACTAATCACTCTTATCACACAAATTAATTTTACTTAAAACACTCTAATATGCTTCTATTTAAGGGACAAGTGTTTGTATTGGCAATTTATTTAACTTTATTTTCCTATTATTTAAAAATAAAAACTCTACATCCCTTTAGGTAAAAATTAGACTCTTTGATATTTTTCTTCAAATGTAAATAACATTTTTATTTAAAAATAATCTTTAAGCAGCATATCAGTAAAATTTAGTGAAAATTATTTTTTTCTTAAACCTTACTTTCTTCTTGCTTAATTTAACTTTTTGTATATTCTCCATTATTTCTTTGTTTTCCACTTGCTACGATAAACTTAATTATACAAGTGCTAATTATAATTTTTTATTTAAAAAGTTTAATCCATAGAGATTACCAGTGTTTGAGCTAGAAGACTCTTAGTTATTTTATCTCAGAATATTTGCAATCACTGAGCTCACGTTTACAAAATATAATTAAAAATATCATGATAAATAAAAGAAGTAATTTTTTATCTAAGTGCATATATAAAATATAGGATATGATTGTTGTTCTAAGGAGGACCACCAGAATTTGCAATAGCTGCATTCATCAAAGGGCGAGTGAAGGAGTTATTAGAGCCAGAGTTCTAACTCAAATTTAGGTTTTGTCCATTTTGCATGTTTGAGTTGCTATGACTTGACAGTAATCTTCTTTTAAGTACATAATTTAAAATATTGGTTTTACATAGGATAATAGTACGATTTTCAAACTAGTACTGAATAAGTGCTGGTTTTTAAATTGATTATTAATTACATTCCTAAAATTTTACTTTACTTTACTTTACTTTACTTTAAAATATTGGTTTATCTTTTAGTCTGCCCTCAACTTATACCTCCGCCATTGAAAATACTATATAAGTCAATGAGTGGGGAGAACCCATGCACCTAGTTTCCATGAAAAAATTAATTTAGAGGGATGAAGTGGCGTTATGCCTTGCAAACTCTGATTGGGATAGTGGCCATGGTTTCTAAACGGCTATTAAAATAGACATGATAAAATTTAAGCTAGTTTTGATGCTAAGTAGATATATGAACACCAAGCATAAATATCAATTTAAAGTTGTATTTGTTAGAAATGAAGCATTTCACGTCCATTTAAATAAAAATATGCACTATATTTTGTTGAAAATGATGACCTCCATGTTAATTATGATTCGCAGCCAAAGTGAAATTTTAGTGCCAGTGATGCGGGTGTAGAGTTTAAATGTAATTTAAGAAGCAGAATTAAGTTTGAGGGTGTCCTAGGTTTGAAATTCCTATTTTTACCCCATTAGCATGCAAGTGGCTGCCAAACTTTGTCTCATGATTTGCCATTGCGTTATTTTTACCAATTCTTGAGGCTTGTCTTTAAATTTGCTATGTTTAATTACTGCTGAAATAAAAAAATATAGAAAGTTGCAAGGTGCTGATACTAAGGATTATTCCTTTGCTGCTGCCTCTTTTTCTGGATGTCTATAATGAATAAGTTAAAATATTTTATCTATTGCTCTCTTAATGATCAAGTCTAGAAAGAAGAAAATATTCATCAATCATTTTATATCTCTAACGGTTTCTTTGCCAAATTTTGAGTCATCCTAACTATAAGTAAGGGTCAATAATTTTGCTCTGAATATTTATGGTGGTGAGCTTAAAAGCTTAAAAATTTCATATTTTATCTTTTTACTAGACTCACTGCGATTAAATTTACTAGGAGAAATTCATTTTATTAAAACTGAAAAATATTTATCTAACTTAGGTTCTCGAGAAAGTAATAATTGATTCTCTTTTCAGACTATAGAAAACTTAATTAAACTTTAAATTTGATAAACGAACAACCTTATGTCTATTTGCTTCTTTATTCAAAATTTGGGATTAAATGAAAAATATAATCCTAGTTATACAAATGACTTGGATTAAAATAGTCCAAGAATTAATTTTAGAATCTAGATTGTGGATTGATAAGTCTTTCTTTAAGCAATAAGCTTTAGACAAATTAGCTGCTTGTTCAAGTTTTGATTTAGTGAATGTTTCGAACTACGATTGGAATCTTGCCGTTCTCTAATTTATTTGTGAAGTAGAATTCATTCGCGTAACTTCCTTGCTTCTTTTAATAGAATAAGAAATTTAATTAATTTTGCAGTAAATTGATTTTAATTGCTGATAAAAGCAATTAAATGATATTTTGAGAGATTTTTATTCTAAGCGGATGGGAATTAGCTTGTAGAATTTTTATGATAACTTGGTTGATCGCTTAACTTTTTCTTGTCCATCTCTGTCTTACTCGAAGACAGGGAATAAATAAACTTAAGATCTATTCGTACATTTATGTGAGAATTGTGGCTGATATGACTAAATTGATAGTTATCTTTTGCGTTTTGAATCATCTATCCTGCGTGTAGCTTCTTTAAATTCTTCTTCAAGATTATAAGATATCTAAATAACTCATGTGTATAATTATGCGGTCTATTAGAGCTTCGAAATATAAATATATAATAGATAGCTGAAGTTTAATTTTAATGCTCACTTTCTATTTCACTCTTTCTCTACTTTATATAATTGTTCAGAAGATATAAAAAGCATAGGAAAGAATTTCATTTAATTTTGGTGAGATTATTTGTGGTCTACTATTAATTTTGCTATCTTTTTTAAATGGGAGTAAATGAAGCCCCTCCTCCATTGTTAACAAAAATAAAACTTAATAAATCTAATATGTTGAAAAGTTGAGAACTCTATCTGCTGTGGGAGTTAGAATTGAACAAAAGCTTCTGATTGCTAGAAATCTAAGGAGAAACTAAATTATAAGAGAGCTTCCACTTTGGAACTTGGACATTATCAACTTAGTTCTTTCCTCATCAAGCAGTTAGCCAATTTTCTTTTCTTAAGTATCGACCAGTGTAGGGCTTTAGTCTTCTCCATTTCGCGAAAAGAAGTGCTCTTAATGCATAGCTTATGACTAAGATTTAAATATAGAGTAATTGATTATTCTTTTTTAATTTTTGATTTTTGATGAGCTGTAAAGACCTAAAAGTCTGTCTTTTAGTTCCTTCTTTGAAAGAAATTTGACTACTTATTAGGATTAGAGTTAGCGATTCCTTCCCCTTGATTCTAAATTAAGTGAGTTGGAGAATCTCAAAAAAATTATTCTAATTTCATTTAAATTAATAATCAGTGTGGATTGTATTTTTTCCTAATTTTAGCTTAAATAAGCATACAAATAAATAAATAAACTTATCGCCATTTATAATCATTTAATCTTCTAGATCTTATTCGCTAATGCTTGAACTACTTCTATTAGATAGCGTCTACTTTCCCTCTTCACTGAAAATGTTGCTTAGGTTAAAAATAAAACTTACAAAATATTGGTTTAATTTATTTTTTATTTAGGTTGCTACTCTACTTCTTTTTCAAGGATGCAGTCTTCTCTTACTTTTAAGGCTAATTCTTAATAAACTTCTCTATGTTTACTTAGGCTGATCGCTTTATATTATTATTTTTGGTTTGATTATATTTATAATTTAAATAGAGAGAGAAAAAAAATATTTTAATTTGATGCAGATCCTCGTTAGAACTTGCTTTAGGGAGGAATCCATAATCTTATTATCGCAAAAAAAGCAAATAAATTCACAAAACTTGTCAGATTAATAAAATAAACTTCTTATATTTTAAAGTGTAAACTTCAATGAAGTTTTTTATTATGAATGAATTAAATATACATTTTATGATGCTTCAATATTTAATTAATTTGCAATAACTAAGGCCATTCTCTTAGAGGTTGTCTTCTAAACTTTATTAATCCACCTTAATCTGCTTTTAAGGCATAGCTTTAATTAATAAATAAAACATTGTTTTAAGCAGGAGATGAGGTACCAGAATTATCATTTTTCAACCTTAATCTATGAAATGAGCTTTCAAATTTAAAATGAGGCAAAAATTATAATAAGTTAAATTATAAAATAGTCTATTCACTACTTCAATTTATTTATGAACAGATAGATTTAGCATTTCTTCCAATTATATGTAAAATCGAATCTTAATCGAATTTATAAATTCCATATTTAATGAAATTTAAGTCTTGTGGATTCAGCAACGTTTAATTCGCTATTATACTTCAAATTTCATATATTATAAATTATTGAATTGTTGTCCCTTGCTTTTTTCTATTATTTGAGTATGGTTTGAGGGGATTAGATTCTAGAACTCAAGTTATTGTTACCTCTAGGACCATCTACAACATCTTCTTTACTGTTTGCTTTTCCCTTTGTAAATACAAGCATTAGCGTGTCCTCTACTGATTACAAATGCAGAAAGTTCTTGACATATTCAAGCATTTTTTCACAAATTCTGATAAATAAATAGACCAAAGTGGAATTAAATTCTCACTGCTCCATCTTAGTCTGTGTTAAGTAAATTAATATCTCATATTTAAAGAGAGTTAACAGTTTTATCTACTTTTGTCTTGGGATTCCGTAAGACTTTATTTAAAGCAATCTCAGCTCCAACACTAAAAGCATCACTCTGGCCTAGTATAACCTACACATGCAGATTATAATACAAAAATTGTAATAAACATTCTCTATTCTTTTACTTTGAGACTCTTTTGATGCTTCTCTAGTAATAGGCTGATGCCTCTAGGTCTAATTCTTCTCCAAAAGACTCTCAAGTAAATTGAAAATTGAAATTTGTCCTCTATAAAAATTGTTCTGTACTCCATAATCAAAAGCCTCCTCTTGAGTCAATCTTCTGATTTTTTATTTAGCAAACTAGGACAGCTGAGTGTTGGAATTACGCTTTGGCTGATACTGTATACTTCGAGAGGAGTCCCTGCTTCCTGTGGTCATTTGATTTGCTAAAAATATATAGAGAATATTTCCATTGGCAGCTTTTTGATTCTCTTCGTATAGCTCTTTATTATAAATTACGATGAAATATGTTCACACATATACATTTATTAAAGGGTTCGATTTGGAAGGTTGAATCCTTCCTGTCATAGATGGAGCTCTCCTCGTCAAATCTGGATATATGAATTGACTAATTAACTATTTGCTTGGCTATCTGCTTATCTCTAAATTATTAACTCATTATTTATTTAATTATTACAAGGGATTAACGGAGTAACCATAAATAACCACACATACATATCCTATTTTAGAGTTGCTTTTTCAATAGTTATTTTCAAAATTAATTAGATTGGTAGTCTCAGTGCTATTCATCAGATACTTGTCAAAGAATTTATACGTTGACCCATTAACTCAAATATAGCAATATGAGGTATTCAATTATAATCTTAACTATTTCACTCTTTCCTTGATTTAAAGTATGACTTACTGATATATAAAAATTAAATAACTGACCGAGAGTCCTTGTGATGCCTCTAAGATTATAATTTAAGAATTAAATATCTTTAATAAATGATTTCATTGATTTCAATAAGTTATAAAGATATTTTCAAAGATACAAATGAAGTAAGAGTAAATCATAAACATACATTTAGAAGATGTATCTGGCAATTACTAATAGCATTCTATGGAGTTTAATTGTCTTGGGTACTTCCTCTTCAATTGGTTCAAACTCAAATACTCTGTTCATCTTTTTGTATAGATAGTCCTACTTTCTCTTATCTAATCATTTTTATATATAAATTGTGGAAATCTTCCGGATTTAGGAATTTGATATGATACTTTTATTGGGAAGGAGAAACGAGAAACTTCTTGTTAGTATTCTCAATTAATCCCTAGGCATTAGCAGCTACATTAAGCGAAGTGCCCTTGTTTGAGTTAGGGAAGGAAGTTGATTCACTATCTAAGTTTGAGTCATATCAACCTTTTACTAGAGGGCGAGAACTTGCTTTCCTCATTACCTTAGGTCAACTTTATTTTTAGAGTCTCGTTCAAAAGTTCTGAGGGCCTTGGCCTATGATTATAATTTATTTATTTTAACATTAGATATATGCATGGGTGGCTTTCGCAACTAAATCTGCGATTCACTTTCAGTCTTTGAACCCACAAGTTATGAAACAAAATTTGTTAATAGATTTATTGAATATGGTTTTGCAGTTGAGAGAGTGGGATTATTAAGTTTATTGAGAATTAGTTTCTGGAGTTATTAGCCTGAAGGGGTGGCGATGTTGTTATTTCTGGACATCCTCATACACTAAATTTCACACAGATTTTAATTGTTAGGTTTCTTAATTTAATTACTGAATAAAATAACATTATAAATATATCTATGTTTGTACTCGCTTTAGAAATAAATTATTTTTTTTAATTTGAGTTACAAAGAATTCTATTTTCTATGTTTTTAAATGAGAGAGCTTATAATGTAATAAATTGATCTGTTCTAAAAAATATATTGTGAATTATATTTTTAAGGTTAGTAGTATTAAAAATGAATTTTATTACATTTATTTGAGCAGTGGAAATAATTTATAACTCCTCTCCTAATTCCATCAACCTCCTGCACTACTTCTTTAATTTCTATATCTTTCGATTTATCTGCTAATGAGATAAGCGAGTTCAATTGTATAGAATTGTTTAGAGATGATGAAAAAATAATTTAATCACAAATTCTATCTAGTAAAGCAAATTTATCAACACGCTGGATGCCAAAAAAGGTAATTTAATTAAATCTCATCAGAATAATATGCAATAATCATTTATCTTTATTATAAGCATGAACTTTATATGCAATTTTAACAGGCGAGTAATAACTAAAATTCATCTTTAAATGGAAAGTCTGATTCTCTTTCAAGGATTCTTTCCCTCAAAGTCATGAACTCAAATACAAACAATCCGCTCATGAAATAATTAAAAAATTTAATTAAGAAGTTTTATAGCTAATTTTTCATGAACTGATTAGCAAATCCAAGTGGAAACATTTAAGGCCATTTAAAACTCTAACTAGCTTAATCCACCTTCGATACTTGGGAATAATTCTAATTTAACTATAAATAATTGAATTAAGTTTTGTTGTGAGTTTAATTTTGAGCAGTTGCGAGAAATACTAGCCAAGAGGAGATAAGCTTAAATTGGACTTGGTGTTCAAGGAGGCAACTAAAGTGGAAATATCTCCTAAATAAACTAAAATGCAGGTTTCGGGAGGCAGAGCAGTGGGCAAGCTTATGTGTCCTCGGGCTCCTTGTCTGGAAATGCACTGCTGCAGCAAAATGTGGCTCAACCTCAAAGCATATTCGGCAACACCAATAGCAACTTTTTGTTGTTTTAAAGTGAATAGAGGGCTGTAAAATGTGTTGGGGTTAAATAAACAGTTTGGATAATAACAACAGTAACAACAACTGTAGAGAAAGCCCTTATTTCAACCATTAAATGGAGGGGTCTCTAGGCAAGGACTCTCGAATGTTTTATTTGGCCTCAATAACTAAACCAACCGACAAGAGCATGATTAGCAGTATAAATGGGGGAGCACTGTCTAGTGCCACCTCTACTAATAATAATTTCGCGCTTTTGCGGTCAATAATTTAGAAGAAAGAAAATGGCTGAGAAAAAGAAACTTAGAAGAATGAATAAAGCGAACTCTGAAAGTATAAGAAAATATTTATGTCTATCAAAATTTTATACTCTGACTCCATCCCTCTTTTCTTAGAGAAAAAAAGACAACTTCATGAAGAAATAATTTCAAAAAATTATTCAAATGAAAAATCAAATTCAATTGCTAAATTGCGAAATAGGCTTATTTTTTAAAATTATAATCATCAACTATTCATTAAATTACTTCAAATTGAGACATTTATAGAAAATGTTATGACTCCTATTTAAAGATATTTTAAATATGAAGAGTAGATTGTTGAGTTGCCATCAGAGAGAAATCATTTGATAGAAAGAAAAATCCACAAATTCATGCTAAAGAGGGAAGGAAAGCAATCTGACCTAATCTTAAAAGAACTAGCTAGCAATCCTAAAGATTTCATTGTCGATACTTTGGGCTCTAGTATCTCCAGTTTTGCAGATTTAAGTTTCTATGGCGACGACGTCTTCAGAGATAAAAGTCCAGAGCCCATGTTTACACCCACTATATTAAGTGTGGATCCCTCTAGTAGTGAGGCTGCTATTAGTAAGAAACCGACTAGGGAAAATTTTGTCTACAAGGATATCATGACTCCTATGTCGCAAAAGAGTCCTAATCCGAAGGACACTCGCAGAAATTTCCTAAGTCAAGAATATAGAGATAGTCAAAAACTCAAAAACGCTTGGCTAGCGAAAGTCAGACATGCTAGGTGTTCCCGTGCAGCAACCTGGCTCAGCACTCTTACAAAATAAGTAGACTGCCTTTTAAAAAAATTTTTGTTGAAATATAAGTAATTTTTCCTTTTTCGCAGCTGGGTGCTAATGGGAGACCTCAGATATAAAAATAAAATTTGGAGAGCAGCATGACTGATTAGTCACCAAACCCTTCTTAGAAATCTCCTCCGCAACGTGCGAAGACAACGGCTAAGAAGAAACCACTTACACCCACTCCAGATAAAATGGATATAAGACCAGGAGCAAAGTCCACAGTCGTAGATGATAACAACTCAATGGTTAAGTCATAGCGAGGTATCACAATGAAAACTAGCACTCGTAAGTAACATTTTTGTAAAATTTTATTAGCGGAATTTAATAAAACACAAAAGTTGCTAAAGAAAAAACTTAAAAACTTTTTAGTTAAAATGATTACTAAATTATCTGAGATAAAAACTTAATTTTAATCGAAAGCTTTTGAATTAAACTCTATTTGGATATTCTTTTATTATTTGGGTAGTGCCTTATAAGGCTTTTTTTATTCCTCGTTTATAATCATATTTTTTGTTAAGATGTTGCTTATAGTGCTGCTGAGGGGGAACTATTGGGCTAAAATATTTTTTAATTTTGACTAATGGGATTTAGCCATAGTAAAAAAATAATAACATTTAGTAATACTCCTTTCATAATATTCCTTAATTTTACTTGTATTTGTATATTTATATTTTAATTGCATTCATAAATTGAATCTGACTTATAAATTCTCTTGATAATATGTAATACTAAATAATTAGGAGAGAATAATAAGAGTGTTGACTCCAACTACCTGTCCATGCCCCTAAAAAGCAACAATGAAAGTTAAATTGCTATGGACTTATAATATATAATTATGACTTAGAAGCTTACCACAGATCCCACTCCTTCAAATGATTAATACTATAAATTGAATTTTCTAAACAAATGACAAGTCACCCAATACTTAATTAATTCAACATATTGCATATAAAAAGTGCATCCAAGTCTCCGGTGCAATAAACCTTCCTCCAAACTAAGACAAGCAAGGTTTCAAACTCTAACAAAGCAGGCAGCAATCACTTTAACTATTCTTACTCTATTATATCCTTCTGAGATAATGAGTCCTAAGAATACACTGACGGTTAAGGAAAAAGGAGGAGGAGGCAGTTTCAATACTATGGCTACTAGGGTAAGTAAGCATTCAAGAAAGAGTAGCTTCAAACCTAAAGAGGAAATGGCTCATCCAAAAATACATAGTAAGCGACTAAAGAGAACAATGCAAATTTTAACACAGTAGCTTCTGAGAACGTACCAAGCTTAAACCTGCAGAAGACTTTGAAGAAAAGTCCACCACCAAAGGTTGATAACTAGGATGACTCTTTCTAAAAAGAGTAGCAAAAGCAAGATTAATTGAGAGATAATAAGTAAGAATCGAGCTTGATGGACATCAAAAGTGACCTTAGAACTTTGAATGTAAATGGAATTGCTGATTTTGCAGAGGAAGCTCTGAGTAAAGGCATTACTGAGTCTCAAATGATTGAGCTTTTGAAGTAAGGCGGCGCAACACCAGACCTTGAAGGGAATATGAGCTAAGAAGACAAGATGCTGATAAGACAACTTTAGTAAGAGTTTCTTGACAAGGAGCTCCTAGATAATATGAATACTCTAAGGCTCTATCATTTTATATGAATGACTTCGAGTAACAGCCCATCCATTCTATTCAACCACAGTTAGAAGAAATGATTGCTAATTCTAAAGTTCCTCAGCTCCACAAATATCGTCAAAGCAAACTCTATCACGAGTACAACTAGTGGCAGGCAAACTAAAATACAATATAAGGAGGAGATTACTTTACTAACAAACTCCTAAATAAAATAAAGCCAAGCAAGTATCAATATATGCCCTTGCCATTTCTACATGATAGAAGCTCCACCGCTTTTGCAACTCCATATTCTAGTTCTCCTTTGCATTTCAGTGATGCCTAAAATCTTAATCCCGGAAACACTCCCTAGTAAAAACGATAGCTAAGAGGTACTATGATTTCTTTATATTTACTTAACAAAGGAAGCAATCAGCCTCTAAGCAAGGATTTATGAGTAATTTAAATCTACAGTAATAGAGGTCCTCAAATATGAGCTTACCTTAGATCTACGGATTTCAATCAGCTGGCTAGACTTAAAATAACTTGCAAGTTGGGAATACTTCCCACCATTTATTTAATAACTCTGGCAGTTAGGCGAACATGAGTAGCAGCGGCAATACTACATCTCATTATAATTCTCCCTCCTTTTGTCAAAATATTTTTAACTCTGTATCTCATCAAATAATTTCCCTAAGAAATAATAACAGTGGGAGCATGAACGACTAACAGAGGCTAGCAGCTCTAAATTTCCACAATCTTCATACTAAAAGCCATTAAGGCCTGTCTCCTATGTTGAGGAAAAAGTTTGCAACAAGTACTAATTCTCATAATGAATAAGAATTTCTGGAACTTATTTAATAGATGGTTCACAGCAACGATCCAGCTATTGAACAAATTTATCAAGAACTCAGTCAAAATCAAGCAGTCCATAATTGAAAGGTTATTATTTACTATTTCAAAATCGTAACTTTTCAAGTTTACTCTATAAGATATATAGCTAAAGGGTTTGCTATCTTTATAAATTTAATTTAGAGATGGTAGTCACATAGTGAACCACATAATGGATATGGTAAAGAATTCATAAAGAGAGATCTGACCACTTAAATAGGCTTTTGTTAAATGACTTCATTTATCATCGTAACTTATGTTCTAAAGCTATCTATAAATGTTATATTTACTTATTAGATTAAATAATTTGAATTGCTTTTTAATCCTTAATAAAATTCAAACATACTTATTTCCTGGGAGACAATTTTATCAACTGAAAGTGGATAATATAAGTATAGATAAAAAGCGAATAATATTATTGAAGTTTCTTAAGTGTGTGTGTACTGATTAAGCTAATTAACTTTAGAAAATTGAATTGGTATAGAAGCTTGAGCCAACATATATATTTTGGCTATTGTTAGTTGAATCGATGGCTTATATAATGCAAGTAAAGCATATTAGTAGAATGATGTCGCATCTATCTCTTGCGCTCTCTTCATTATAAAACATGAGATTATTTCTAGAATGCGAGAGAGAGGTTGCCGACTTATCTATCGGAGGTCTTGGTTTTCAGCTCAGGCTTGATTGGAATACGCTTGGCTTCAGCGTTCTCAGGGGCCTCACCATTATTGAATTCGCCAGCACTGTCATCACTCACATCTTAATCGGATATAAAACTAAGGGAAGAAAGATGATATCTCAGCGTTCTAGAGGAGACCCTTCTTTCTTAGCTTCTTGACTTTCTAGTAGCCTGCATCTATCTTCGAAATAATGAATACACACATATTAAAAATATAATAAATGTCCATGCCAAGCTATTGCAAAAATAAAGCATTCTATATCTGGCATCAGTGAGTCTCTTGTCATATTCTCTATGGTTTTTGAGTAGATCAGTTGTTTATAGACATTAAATTTAATTTGAAATTAATTGTGATAGTGACTAAAGCATAGATCAAGCAGCCGAGTATTGAAGCGAAGCCCAAACCCATGCCTACCTTGCCGACATCAGTTATCTCTTGGTCTACGCCCCATTCGGTGCCTGAGTAATCATCCATGTGGACCTCGCTCGCTGCATTTACCATCATAGATAACCTCGGTGAGAAGGTATTGCGGCTTAGGTTGCACTCTGGATTACCCAAAGAAAAGTCCTTCAAATGCCCACTAACATCTACTTTGCATGATATAAATTTATTATATTTTAAATATTTTTAAAAAGGAAAGAAAAACTTAATAAAATTAACCAATAGAAGTTACTTATTAGCAATTAAATTATTATATAAATTTGTTAATTATATAAATGGAGATAAATTGATTTTCCATAATAAGTTTTAAGTTTATGAAATGTATATTAAATGAGTGAGTAATTGAGGAGCTTTTAATTTAGTTTTGAGTAGGTTCAAATGTGTAGATGAGTCCTGCCACTGCATAAGCAAGAGCTGCTTTTTGCAGGAGCATCTTTAAGCAAGAGAGTGAAAATTCTTCCACTGTTTTTAGAGGAACATATTTTTTCAAATAAAATAAAATATTAAAAAAAATTTAAATAATGAACAGTTCATAGTAAGGTTAGTTGTTGGGAGTAAAGATAATGTAGTTTTAAATAATGTGAGATATAATTATACTATTCTGTAATTAGCGAGATAATTATATTTTTAAAAGCCAATTCATTAATAAGATTTGGCTCGAAGGCTTTTACTATATATTATTTTATTCAATTTAGTAAGAAATCAAAACCATCATTTAAATTTTTAGCTTAAACTATAAATATGCATTTTCGGAAAAGAAATAAATTTATCTGAGTAAAAGAAAAATAGAGATTTTGTTACAAATATGATATTAAGCTAATGCTATTGATTTTTCAAATTTTTATTTAAAATAAACTAGCAACAGTGTGACGTTAGAAATTCTGTTTTAAAAGCCATGTGGAGAAAGCTACTTTAAGTGACTGTTTGAATTAAAGACTAGCTCAACATTAGAGTACCTAAAAAATTAATCATATTATTTATTAATCTAAAATTATATATTAAATATGAAGGAATGCGATAGACTTTTAACGATTCCTTTCATGGCTCTAGTATATGGAGCTTCCATAGAGAGCAAAGACAGCGAGTAGAATAAATATAAAGCTCGATATCGAGTTGAGATTCCACCATTACTAAAACTCGATTGTTGAAGAGTCAAAGTAAAAATGCAATAGGATGAGATGACTTTTCCAACTATTCAAGCTTAAAAAATGGGAAGCAGTCATGAAAAGCAATAAATAGCTTGAGTCAACTAGGATATGAGAGCAAGTTTAAAAGTCATGGTAGAAGGCGAGCAAAGAAGCAAAAGATCTCAATGAAAGGAATGGAACCTTCTGATTGAAATTGAAAGTTAAAGATTCAAGATGTGAAATGGAAGATATTTCAACAAACTAAAAAGAATGATGAAGAGAATGACCAATGAATACAGAATTGGGATTAAATCATAAAACTGAATTGAAATGATTGAAGCAAATGTGTCGAATAGAATAAAGCGAGAGGAGAACTGGTTCAAACTAAACTCAAGGTGCATTTTATTCCAAGTTATATTGAGAGTAAAAAAAATGTTTAAATACCAAAAAACCCTCGCTCTAAATTATAAATTAGCTTATTGATTCACGCTTGCACTTTAAATTAAGTAATTAAGTAAAAAATACCTACAAGATAGACTATTCAAAATACTCACAGTTGCTAGTTTATTTTAAATAAAAATTTGAAAAATCAATAGCATTAGCTTAATAACTAAAAATAAATCTTATCATTAAATTTAAGGTAAATTAAAGTATTATAGTTTATATTTTTAATTATATGGGATTAAATGTGTTATAGAGAGGGAAGTTAGTAAGATTTTAATAAGATTTTAATTTCCCAGCTGCATTTCAATGGTCAAAGCACAATAAAAATACTAGAATTAAAAGAAATTAAGAAATAATTATTGGAATAGTCTATACTTGGAAATTTATTTGATTATGATGGTATAGATTTTAAAAAAGATTTATTAAATTTCTCATTAAAACCTGATTACTTTCTAGCTGCTCTTGCTTTGAGGAGTGAGTTATTAACTCATAACATAATTTGAAGTAGGCAGATTTATTTAGGAGAGACCAGACTTGTGCAATTAAGTGGGTGGCCTTGGAGGCCTCTCTTTGTTAGGTGTCTGTAGAGACTCAAGTGGAGGCAATAATAAGAAAATAAATAATTGTAAAGCACCCAGTGTTGTCCAATAAAGAATTGAGAGTGGCGATGTTTATGTTTGATCTGAGAACTTGATCTCTCCATTTGTGAATCACCCATTTTATAGATTTTTTTAATTTTAAGGACTATGAAGGAGAGACTGAGCTGCCAAAGTTATCTAACTTTTTCTCCCAACTTTTTTGAGTAGGATTCAAAGAGTTATTGCAGAAAATAAAGTCAACAATTGGAAAATCCTAAATTATTATTTATTTGATTATTTTTGTCCTAAATTAAAAAGATGGACAATCTTTCAAATCTTTAAAGGAGAATAGTTGTAGCTATAAATTATTATAGTTAGTTGACTTTTTATATTTTTTACTGATTTCTTATTTTAAAAAAAATTATAAATTAATTAAAATCATAGCTATATTTGATTAAGAGTGTGATGCCCTTATCCTGCGAATGATTGAAGGGTGAGTTAGAGAAGCTTGTTTCATCAGAGGGAGGTGAGAATGTAACTTGAGATTTAAGGAAAGAATTCAACTTTTCTTTTAGCTTTGACATCATCTCCTAATCTTGCGAGGTCTTCTTTATCCTGAACACAGGAAGTTTAGGCTCTTCAATTTATTTTTAAAAAATAAAATATTTAAATCAGCAGACAGTCTTTTTTTGAATGAGGCTAGTTTGAGATTTAGAAATGTTCCCTGTGCATTCAATAAAAATAAAACTATTTCATCGAAGAAGAAAATTTTCATTTATTGAAATTTTATAATTTTAAAATAAAAATTCTTATTTAAGGGAATTAAATTACTTGCTTACTAGGGAATATTAGGTAGCATCTTTTAAGCAAAAATTATACAAATTTAAGATATCTTGTTTTAGTATTTTTTGAGAATGGACTATCTTCTTATCAGGTTTGTATTGTCAAATTAAAAAGATTTTATTTTTATTTATTGCTATTGTTAGGAAAATTAAAAATTTGGATTATGGTCATTTTTTAATAAATTCTTTACCTCAAATCAAACAAATTCAAATTACAATTTATAGATATCAGATGCATTTTAAGAAGGTAGCAGCGACCCGTTTTGAGATGAGAATGATAGGTTTCTCTCTTTGTCAGCTTAGTTTCGGAGAACTTTAAATTTAAAATGATAATTGCTTTCATGGCTGAATAGGAGAACGAGGAAGAAATAGTAAAATTATAATATAATTTCTTCTTTATTGAAAGGTTGGAGCCAAATGGAGAGTCTATATCTTAAAACATATTGAAATGAGTTTACAATATTTATCTAACAAAGAACTCTGGCTCTCCTCACTTAAATACAATAATTAATTGCCTTCTTTGATTGCTCCTCTTTTCTCTATATTGCAGCAACTTGGATCCTAGGTGTAAATTATTAGGAGACTCCTCATTCTAGAAAAGCCAAGGCTACTTCGAAAGCATTTAAATTTCTAGATTCGTTTGAGTCTTACTACTCTCAAATAAGTATAATTTGGTGATTTAAAATGATATTATAGTTTAGCTATAGAGTTTAAAGATAAAAATTTATGTTTCTGCCTTTGTAAAGCTGAGAATCTTTGGGCTACTAATCTTATTCATCTTCTGGAGCTAACTATTCTATCTTAAAATAAAATTTGAAAAATATAATAAGAGATCTAGATGACTAAGTTGTTATTATTTTTACGAAACACTCTTTTGTTTTCACCAGAGGAGTGGCTCTGTTCATCGTTTTGTTTCTTGGATATTATATATAAAGATAGTGAATCCTCAGCAGAACTTAGAGGGACATTTCTTTATTAGTCTTGATCAGGTTGGGGATTCGAGAGTAAATAGTCTGAGAAATGTTATATAATTTTTGGAAGATCTTATCTGCTCTTTATAGAGAGGGTATGTGGCTTTTGCTAGTTTAGTGATTGAGTTTTCAAGTCAGTTATTTAACCACTACTCTATTTCGCTTTCAACAATCGTAGTCAAATTTTTCTCAAATCTAAAAGAATTAGTTACAAAATTTCTTAGTTTATTTATTTGCTTCAAAGTATCAGTAAGTATTTATTGATTATGAGGCTTTAAATCTTTTTTTAAATAATAGAAAAATAATAGATTTCTATATGATGAAGTTTTGCAAAATTTTTAAATACAAAATTCAATAAATTATAAGTCGTTCAATGTTTGACTTAAGCCTGTCTTAAAATTATAGATTGGACTCGTTTTGATAAATTGCAAATATAATGATTCTATAAGAAGACCTAGGAGGTGGTTGTATCATAATCTTAAAGGTAAGACTTTGTAAATGAGTTTTGCAATTGCTTTCTATAATTAAAAGAGTTATCTGATTTCTATGAGAAAGTGGAATGTGGGCTTCTTTCATTATTCATTGAATTATATATTCGTTGACAAGAAATTTAAAAAGGAAATCTGGATATATAAATAGAGAGTTAATCAATATTCGTGAGATAGAAATTTCTAATTACATGAATATTCTTTTTATTTAGCAGGCACAAAAGGTTTAACACTTAATTAAAAAAATTACTGCTAGTTCCATTTAAGAACAAATTTTGAGAATATAGACATTTCTTTATTATATAGTGCAAGGGATAAAATAAAGAATCTAAGCTTAATTAAGAGCTATTGATTCTTGGCCTATTGATATCTAATGAAGTAATAGAGCGAGGCTAGAAAGCTGAGGAAGATTCGGCTATTGAAAGTTTCAAGCTCTTGCTTGAGGCTCTCTTTGCATCTTCATTCAGACCAGTTGAAATGTCGATTCTTTGTTCAAGAGAGGTTTGAGTGTGTTCATTACTGACATGCTAAATAATTTAAGATGCCTAAAATCTTGAATATAATCCACATTTAAAATAGATTAAGCTTTTTTAGATTCTGGTTTGACTTAGCTTTCAAGTCTCTTATTTTCTAAGAGTATGCTCCTCTTTTCTAAAAAATTTTTATCACATGTGATCTATACACATAACAAAATATCTATGCGAAAATAAATCATTTTATCTATCATTTGGCATCTTCCTTAATGCGTTAGTCTAAAATGGAGTCTCTCTTTAGTCTTTGGGTGAGTTATTTTCAGTCCTCGCTGCCATCTTAATTTTTTGAGCTTTATTTTTAGGCTGTAGAATTTGAGAGTTATTATATTGATTGTTGTTTTAAGTTATAAGTCTATTATACTTCGCACTCATCGTTTATCTCTCTTCTGATTCCCCAGATGAAACTGACGCTACCTCTTCTTTATCTTTCTCGTTATAAATTACTTCATCTATCAGCTTTTAATTCTCCAAGAAGTCTTCGTTGTCGTAAATGAATTAGCAATTGGAGTACAAACAAAAAAAAATGTTAAGACCTTCAAACTTTTCCATTTACAAGGTCTTTTAGCTATCCTTAAAAAAAAAGTCAATATATTAGTATCCCGATATTTGCTCATACAGTTTCCCTAGTGGTGTTTAGCAGCCTATTATATATCTTAAGATTATTTAAAAAAGCTTACTCTAACTTCACTTCTTCCACCAATTGAATTTAGTTTCGTTTTCTTTACTCTTTCTCTTTCAACAGCCTCCTATTTTAGGCCTTCAATATATTAAGAGGAGAGATGTAGTTTAGTTATTGTGATACCTGGATTTTGCCTCTCCTCCCGTAATTGCATTCCTCCCTTTATAGGTGAATGCTATGAATAAATAATATAATATATTAATCTATGGAGAGCAATTTTAGGATTTAGACTGGAATTATTTTTCTATCTCCCGAATTATGTCAAGTTTCAGGAACTCAGATCTCTTTGCAATTCGTTCCTGTTTCTCATCCCAAATAGATTTACCTGTTGATTCTATAAAGAAAATAATAATCATGATTCTGGCTCCTCCAAGCATGACACTTCTTATGGCTTTAGTTGCCAAAGGTTTATACAAATTTATATGAAAATTCGAATGTCTGAGATTTGAAGAAGAATTTAGATATCTCTAAGGAATTTTCATCTTCGAAAAATAATTTAAAGAAGTTTTTGTAGGTATTTAATCAATGGTGGGAGTGCCGCTGCTCGAGTAGAATTTTTCCATTTATGCCTTTAACAAAGACTTGTTGTTTATCTAACCTAAGTGCATCGAAAAATTTAATTTTTAATTTCTTATTTTTTTATCGTAGATTAGATTTGAGTTGCTAAGTCTCTATTTCTTTTAATTTTTGCTTTGTAGTAAGGCAACTCATTAAATTAAATAGAAGTTTGCTCACCCTTCATAATTTAGGAAATTTATTCCTGGCTTTTATTTTCCTCGTTCATTGTATATAAAAATTAAAAAATCTATATATTGATAAATTGATCTTCTCTTGACTATTTATGTTTTTAAACTTTTTTGTATTTGGTTCTTTAACTTATATAATACTCTGAGTCGAACTCACACTCTTTTGATGCTAATTAATTAGTCCTGAAGATATTTTTTATTCCTCTAATTCTTAAAAAGAAAATGATAAACTATCCAAAAATGAAAGAAATTAAAAATGAAATTAACTATAATGATGATGGATAGCTTTTTGTAAATTTTGGCAAGAGTTAATATTATAAGGGTAGTCATTAGTAAGTCATGAATTTTGCATAATATAGGTGTTGATAGAAGCACTTGAGCTATTGTTTGACTAGATAAGTCTAGAAGGTGGACGCGGTGGCTTCTCAACAGCGAGTGCTATCTTGTTTGGAGACAGAAAGGTGCTTGAGTTTATTTTCCTGTGGAGCAACTACAAATGTGAAAGCCCATCTATAAAAATTTAAATTGACAACAATTCATAATGATAGCTAATCTTATGATTGAGAATCCTTGTTTTGTATAATTTTGAGTTTTATCTTTGGAATGAATGGGGTTTCTGAGTTCTTAGTGGCCAAAAGCTAAAATAAATTGTAAGCTTTTAGTTTAGAAGGGTAGAAGACGCAAAATAAATTTAAACTTCAAGCATAGTTTGTGAGAACTGCTTGAGAGTTATTCAAATTTCCTTGAATCTATAAATAAAAAAGCTGCATCAGTTTCTTGAGTTTCTTTTTGCTAAAAGAGTAAGGCAGCTTCTGATAAAGTCAAAGTAATAATAAAATGAAATAAGATATCTCTCAGGGCTATCTACGATTTAATTTTATTCTCTTAGATTTAAGTTTTCCAGGGATACTTAGGATTATTGAAAGGAAGAAGCTTGAAATTCCTCCACTTAATCTTAATGAGCATCATTAGGCTTGGGTAGAAGTTTGAGTGAGGAGAAATTCCTTCGATCGAAAAATTACTGACTTCCAATCTTTTTCTAGCTCTCTGGTGATTCAATGAATTAATTTAATGCGCAAAAATCAATTGTCAAAAAGTTTTAATTATTTCATAATAAAGATAATCTAAATTTTGATTATAATAAAAATGAAAAGAGAATCTTCGCTTTTTTAAGATCTGACTAAAGAATTGCTGTTATTTAAAACTATATGAAATTTATTTGAACTTATATTGAGTCTCTTCATCATTTGGAGGTAGGTCTGTTCTCTTTACAGTTGGCTTGAAGTAGATGCTAATTAATTTTCACTATCTTTCGTTTGAGGTGTCTAGATCGCCTTTGAACAATATTTATTCAAAATTGAGCTAATAGGTAGAAATTTAAGAGCACTCCATTTTAGATGATTGCTTCTCATTTCCTAATTATCCAAATCAATCAAATAAAATCTTCGATTTGTATCTCGTGGCTACTTTCTTGGTATTTCATCATATGATTTAGTTGCTTCTAAGACTGTCCTTTGGCTCTGGGGGGCTTTTAGAATTTCTACTAGGCTTAAAATATAAAGCTTGATTTTTATTGTTGTCTTCTGAATAAAATTTTTTTAATTTGTAAACTATAAATCATGTTAAGGAGGCGAGCTAGACAAAGTTTGAATGAGTTGTAGTGTGTTAAAGGATTCCTTTTAAGGTAGTCTATGCAGTTTGAGCTTAATCATTTTATCATTTGAAATATCTGATTGGTGTGAAGGCTACACCTCATTCTAAAAAAAATGTTTAATTGATATTTGACCGTAGTATTATACTGGATTATAAATGACAATTTTTTTAAAAAAAGATGTACACTTACACGTAATTTATTAGATACAAGCAATCCTGTGAAATCGAATTAACAAGAGCCAGAGTTGAATCTTGTTTAGTATAAATAAAAGTATTGGATGCAGATACAAAGCCATCTTTCTTTTTCTAAGTTTATAAAGCCAAATGATATTAGACTTGGTCTCTAAGATTAGATAGCTTCTTGATTTCTCTTTCTGCTTAGCTCTTTGAGTGCATTTAAAATAGTTAGTCCATATTTGGATCTTAGTGTGTTATAGCTTGAAATCTATGCTTGTCTCTCTCGTTTGCTATGGTCTTTAAAAGTTATTTCAGCTTGCTTCTTTTCTCTATCTGTGATAGCTCAGGCTTTTTTTTATTCAGAGATGGGGTTAAGTTCGTGGTATCTTTAAAATAAGTCCATATATATAGGATTATTTTATTGTTTAGTTATTATAAGAGAGAATTTTAAATCTTAATAAAAAGTAATTTTTATCTTTCCCCATTGGTTTATAATTCTGGAGTTCTAGTTTAATATTATAAAATTGAATATATAGTTACTCGATCTCCTCTTTAGAGAAGCTTTGTTTCGAATGATCTCCACTCTCTTACTCTTCGTTGTCATTAATGAACTTAGTATTTTGGTATAAATTGTTCCACTAAAATAAATATATCCATTTCCTAGAATTCTATAGCAACTCAAATATATTAATAAATCAGTCACCGCTTTGTATTAACGTAAATGCTTCAGAGCAAAATAATTTTTTGGGATTTTGTAAGTCGTAACTTTTTTTACAAGAAATTTATGTCAATTAATTTTTAATAAGTATAGCGAATTAATAGCAACTTTTTTTTTTAGAACAAGCTTAAATCGTTACAATATCCAATATAGTGCATTTTTAATTACATATATATCCCATTATAATTTTATGAGAGCTTCTCTGGGTTTAGAGCTCTTTTAGCTTATCCCTTCCTAATTAAGATTGTGATTACTGTTCTACTTTTTCTACCTCGAGTTCTGTGATACTTATAAATACTTAAAAATTCTTCCTTGCTATTTTTGGAATTAGTTTCTTCTAAATGATTCTACATGAGCTCCAACTTAAAATAATATAAATTGTAGTTTCTCAACTACACTTTTTGTAGTGAGCTCTGACTAATTTTCTCATTAATTTTTTAGAGTGTGTCATCCCTCAGCTCTTGCGCCCTCTCCTTGGCTCTTACCCTTTTCTACTCCCATAGTGAACTCTTCTTAGACTTTTTCTTTTCAAATAAAATTCATTTATTTTTGAAATTTATCACGGGGAGTTATAATCTCGGAGCAGATGCGCATCTTAGCATTTGTTTGTTGTTGTTGTTCAATTCCTAATGCTCTTAGGTCTAGGTTGCTCTCAGAATAGCGTTTAAACTTGCGCAAGTTGTTTCTATATCTTTACTGCCTCTCTTCACACTCTTCATCTTCCGTCTTCTCTTACTTCTCAAGTTATATAGAAAAAGTTAAGCAGCTGAATCTTTTAGATAAGGCAGCTTCAAAGTAGAAACTCTCGAGTTTATAGACATAGCTTCATTATGCTAAGAGGACTTTCTTGACAAGGAATCTGAGATCGGCTTTATTATTTTCAAGAGTAAATTATATTACAAATTAGAAGATTAGCTCTCAAAATTATGTTATTTTCAAATGAAATGGTTCTATTACGTAAAAAAATATTTGCCTTTTTACAATGAAAATGCAAACCGAATTGCAAAATTAAATTAATATTTTTATAAATTTTATATTTTCTTAATTTGCACTCTAATTATTATCTATATTTTCTTTATTTTTTTTGTTTAATGAATTTAAGAAAATCTCATGAATTACTACTTGCATTATGTATGAAATAGCGGGTTATCAATTTTAGCTCTTAATTAAAATAGAGCCTCTCTTGATCGTAATTTGGAACAAAAATGAATTGTTTTATTATATTTTAAAAGATTTTAAATTAAATAGAGTAAGTTCATTTTAATTGTTGCTGATCTGAATTAATAGATTTAAATTTCTTTGAATTATTATAGTCTGGGAGTACACTCTTTACAACTACGCAATTAGGAAATTATTATGTGCAACATGAGATCCTCTTTTATTCACTAATAAGCTATAAAATAAGGCAACTAGTCATTGCCAAAATTTACTCTCTCTATTCAAACAAGAAACATTAGTTTTTGTATCTAGTTAATATTATGGGTAATACACAAAATTGATGACAAATTAATACTTAATGTAAATATTCGAACTAGACTTTCTTAAAAGTAAAAAATCATTTATTAAGCTTAGATAATCATCTTGCTGCTCTGCTTGATTGCCCTCCAGGCTATTGCTATGAAGATGCTCTCTTTGCAACACCCAAGTTTATGAAAATAGGCACGGTCAGGTTATCTAAAGCTTAAATTTAAAGCAAAATTATTTAAGTTGAAGGGATGCTGGTTATATCTCAGAGACTCGGTATTCATTTTAATTCCAAACTAAAAGAGGAAAATATAAAACTCTTAAAAATTTTACATAGATTTCTTAAGTGTCAACATTGAATCCCTCTTTGAATCTGATTGGCAACTTTAGCACCACACTATTGTCAAGCTTTTTATAGACAAATCTTTCATCATCTGCGAGAAGATTAGGCTTCTGATTTTCAGACTGATTCTGGGGCTGATCATTAAATGAGTCTGTCGCATCAATAAGAATTTGGTCCAAGGGGAGATCGATCTAAAGTTTAGAGTTTATAGAATGAAAGTAATTACCATAGCAGTTAGCTTTTAACTTAGCTCTTCTTCTAATTCTCTCTCCTCAATTTAACTTAGTAAAATTTTAGCTACTGACATGTTAGGGTTCTTGAACATGAGTAGTACTTCCATCACAGTGCCCTCTTGATACTTGCTGATGCGATAGATTGTTACTTTTGGTACATGGTATGTCAATTAAAAGTCAACCTTCAGCTAATCTGTAGAAGTTGGATTGATATTTGGCTTTATCACAAATTTAGTGCAAGTTTTGCATCGCTTTGCTCTCTTCGTGAGTAAGAATAAGTAACCAGGATATAGGTCTCTAAAAAGGAAGGGATTAAAGATAAATTGAATTTTCTTACCTTATTTTGTAGGACTGTGTATTCACGTTTCTGAATCTTTACTGGAGCGTTGACACTTAATTAATGTCAAAGTTCTCATTCAAGGCATCTTCAAAGCTAAAAAGGGCTAAGAAGCTGCAATAATTTTCTTCTCAGATTCTTTAGCCTCTTCCCCGCCTTCTGGTTCTTATTATAGCTATGGAGGCGCAGCTTGAATTTCTTTATCTAGTTATCATATAAAAACCTATTTCAAACTCTTCTTTTAAAGCAATTGATTTTTACGATAATTAAGGAAGTCTAAAAATTCCTCAGGAGGCAAATCCTTGGCCTCATCCTCCCCTCCAGCATTAGAGCTTTTGTTTTCCTTAGAATTTGACTTATCAGCTTTACTTGCTGACATTTATGCTAGCAACTATCCTCTAGGTGTAGTACTCTATTAGCCCTTAGGAGTTACTTGATCTCTTGGGGATCTCAGGCTGAGGCCTAATTCATCAGTCAGATCATAGGTCCTCACACTTTGCTACTCTTTTTCTAATAAAGGATTCAAATTTGGAAAAAGTAAGATTACTCTGCATCTCAAGTTTATTGAGGTATACCTCTTCAAAGCTCTTAAGTCTCTTCTCTTCCTCAAATGTTTTTTCTTTCTGCTCCATGTCCCTCTCAAGATCAGCCATGAAATACTTAGAAATGTTCTTCATTCTCCCAGGCAGAAAGAATGACACAACATTCCTCTTCGATCTCGTTTAGAACTTTTCCAAGCTAATCTGCTTCTCTTAGTTATATCTGTATACCTCTAAAAGCTTCTCAAACTACAAGAGATATAAGGTGAGCACTCATAGATAGTTCTTACGATGACTTGCTAAGGATTCTTGTAGTATTTTCCTTTATAGTAGTTTGTCTTCACTAGAGAAGAAGATTAATTAAGATTATTGAAATTTCCATAGTCAGAAAAATAATTATACTTACTCAAAAGATTGTTGATGGAGGTAGACTTCAAATCAACTTGCTTGGTATCGTACTAGCAAAATTGACAACTGTAGTAATATCTAAACCATGAGGTGAGTTATTAAGCGTTATAATCAATACATAGAAGTCTTATTCGGTCCAGGTGAAACCATGACACTCATAATTGTGAAGCAGTTTGGACATTAGAAGTAGCGGGAGCATTTGTTTTTAAAAGTTGCTGCTTCGTTTTGCGAGAAAACATCTAAGCAAGAACGACAGTAAAAAGATTCCATCTCATCATATAGACAGTATCTGCAAGTGCCTTTGTTGCATCTAAGCATCATTATATCACTCAATAAGTTTAAATCTTAAACTTAATTTGGATTTTTATAGTTACTTAAGGCAGAAGTACATTTCCTCTTCAATAAACATCCTTGAGCATCCACACTGATAATGAACGAAAGGAGCTAGTATTATTTGTCAATTGATACATTTTAAGTGATTATTATAATAAATATTAATTTGAGTTAATCTTAATTCAATAACTTCACACCTTTTTTTCCTCTGAGCCTATTTATCTGATATCTTCTGCTTTAGCTTCGTTAATCTAAGCCTAGTTTGCCTTTTTACCAGAGCCAAGAAGGGGACCTCCGAATTCTAATTTCTCTTTGATAAGCTTTCTGGCTTTTACCTCTTGCGAATCTGTGATTAGATCATGCTTTGTCCTCTGTTCAAACTCTTGTGCTTTCTTTCCTGCTTTTGCTTATTCATAGTACATCAACATTTTAACACCAAAAGGAATGTTAGCTCCAAGTTCCTTTTTAGCCAAGAATACACTATTTTATAAAATGAAAGAAAGATTAATAAAGCTATTTGGGTTTGGAGGAGGCTCTAATAACCAGTCAGGTAGGAAATCTAATGACACTCGATCATCGACAAGGTAGTCACAGAAGAGTTCCTACCCATGGCTAATAGTTTACTAGGCAACTATTGCTACTGCTCTGAAGACTTTACCGTTTCTTGCCTCAGATTCTTTATTCTTTCTCATCTCTTCTCTAAGTTTGATATAGGGGATATACCGAGACATTTAAATATGTTGCATACTAAATTGCTGAAGGGAAGAAAGTATAAGGTAGATCGAAATCGACAAGCTAAACGTTCGCAGGCATATCAGGTGGAGGATGATTTATGAAATGACCGACTGCATAAGGATTGAAATACTCTGGAGGAACTTCTACAATCATTTGATTTCCCATGCTTGAACTATCATTCGCGTCAGCCCAACTCTCTATGAAGTCAAGGTAATTTGAACCTGGTGAAGGTAATGGATAAGGCAGCTCTTTCTCATAGTCTATCCAGTACCCATCAAATCTTCTAAGATATGGTCTCAATCCTCTTTTCGGAGTAGGAGGCATGGGACATCCTGGGTCACAAATAACTCCTGGAAAAAGACCGAGTAAAGTACCAGGAAGTATAATTGGACTCTTTCTAGTGCACTCTACGAAAACTCCTTTTCCAGCTTCATGATGATCTATTGAAGAGTCCTTCACTTTCAGAATATGTCCAACCTGATGCTTCAAAGGTCTTGAAAGTTTTTAACCCTCCACATTCCAAATTGAATCGTATTCCTTGAGAAATTCGCCTCTAGTAATTTATTAAACTGCAAGTTATCTTACGTAAGCCTTTGAATGGGAAACTTATCAGGGTCCATGATCTACTTTGAGTGGGATTCTTTCTTTTTCTTCTAAACTACTATCTCATCATGTCGGACTAAGCTGTGCATATTGCTTATCATGTCTAAAGAAGATATGATCTTAAGCTTAATCTTAGAATATTTCTTTACTGTACATTTGCTCGAGTAAGTCAGCCTGAGCCATTAGTTGATGCTCGTCTGTGTAATGATCATTCACTTCTCTAAAGAGATAATTCAAAAATTTAATCTTACTCGTATATTTTCTTCATCAATTCATGCTCTTGCTCAGCATCAGGTAAAAAGTCAACACCTCTCTGCAAGTAAGGTAAAAAGGCTTATCTGCACTGAGTTAAATAAGCGCTTTGATAAGATATTGCTTCATTCTTGTACATTCCTTTGGCCTTATCGAGGACTGCTTGAATCATAGTCTACGAAGTAGCATTTTAGCCTGATAATTTTCTCAACATGTTTAAACTTATAATCAATTATTCTATGCCTCAAATCAAAGCTATCTTTAACTTAATAAAAAACAGCATTCCAAAAATAATCAAATTCACAAATTCTTCTTTGAACTTATAGTTATCCTCTTCTTATCTATATTCTCTCCTTCAGTAACTGGCTCTAAATTGTAGCGTGAACTGTTTATAGTCAATTAACTTTCGTTGATTTAAGTGGACCCATTTAATATTCCTAAGTGACCGTTTTGCTTTCCTATTCCAGAGAGGAACGTATTCAAATTTTTAGACTAAAAATTATAAAAGATAAAACTTATACTTACGATATCAAATCTTGCCTTAGATATTTACTTATACTAGCCTTTGTCAGGATCATAGCGCTCACTAATCCCATTTGGTAAAGTAGAGTTTATTTGATGAGATTGATTTAGAATGTTACTACTGTTTTGATTCCTTTGGTTCGCTATTGAATTTACAGTTAGATTCAGACTATGATTCTAGATTATGTTCTATCTATCAGGAGAGTAGTTCTAACTTATCGGATCATTCAAGTAATGCCCTCTACTTAAAATTTAATGATCAGGGCTCTTAGATGAATTTTCAATGCGTCCTTAGCTTTTTCTCTATTCTCTAGATCTGCGAGGACTTTTGCCAATATCCAAGAACAAAAAGTTTTATCAAGACTTTAAATAACTGATTCATGCTTTGAGAAAGTGGACCTGGTCTTTATATCCTGATCGTCTTTTCATTTTCATTTCTCTTTTCTTGAATTTCCTCATCCATAAATTTGACTCTTTTGTGATCAGCAGATTCCATTTAAAGAGGAAGATTCCAGAAGCTTTCACAATCATCATCATTATCATCTTCCTCAGGATGATGAATACGTGATGCTTCGTTTCCATTTTGAAGTAGATGAACTGGAAGTGGCAGAGCAGCCCTCTATACTTTATTCTAAGCCATTTAAGGTATATTGGTAACTGCATCCAAATTTTGCACAACTATTCTGCTCTGATTAGTCAACTCTTACTATGGATAAGACTTTCTTTTATCAGACCTTTCCCTGCTTTTACTTCCCTTTATTGGAGAAGGCAGTCTATTTTAACCTATCTTCTTCTAAAACTCATCTGCAAAATCATCATCTAATTGCTGTTAAACGAGATTCTTATGAGTATCCTTATCCCAGTTGTACTTCTCATTGTAGTATTTTTCAGACATCCTGAAATTCTTCATTCTCTCGTTCAAGGATACAAAAGAAATAATTTCAATCCATAATTTCAAACTATGATACAATTTAAGCTAGCTATGCTGAAAGAATGGCGAAATTGAGAATCAACTTAGAGGAGATATTCTACAGTTCGACGTTTATCTTCTGGATTTCAGCTTGTATAGTCTTCAATTAACCTAGAAGTTTAAGTCAACAATTTTACTATCTCACTTTTCTTCAGTGCATTGTTAAGGAGATTTTCTTTGAGTGCTCTCATGTGCACTTTTACTTTTGCGTTATTGCAAAGTAGCTTCCTAATATTCTCCCATGATCTGTCACTGAGGGTGCTCTAGTCATTGGTCAGTTCAATCTTTTTGTCTGATACTGAGAGTAGAATCAGCAAGCAAACTCCGATTGAGATTTCCTCTCGGGATGGCTTATTTACATTTCTGAAGTGCTATTGGACAAAAATAAGCTTGAAGAAATATTACATCAATTATAGGAAGTAGAATATGTATTAAATTAATTTAAATATATTTAATAAGTGAGAGCTCTTTGTAAGCCTCATAAAATATAAGTTTATAGTTTAAGAAATAATTAAAATAATTTAAGAATAATTTAATTAAATAACTTGAGAAAAGGGTTTTAAATGAAATATTTTTCTCTAATTTAATATCTTTAAAGAACTTGTAATATTTGCTAGTGTATTCTTTCCTAATTTTTTTAAGGAGATATTGATCCTCATCATATTGATCTATGGCAGTTTTAATCTTTGGTTGATTTGCAATTGTATCATGGCTCTTCTCGCGAACAACATTTGAGTGATCCTAAGTTTGATATCCCTATGAGACATGCAAGTTTCTATCATCTACTTAATAAAGCTCAGACTTTGCTTCCCCAAGGAAAGACCTTCCCTCTATTAGTCTGGGTTGGCTGGAACCAGATTTCTCCCTCTGGTTTCTCCTCCTTCTGACTGAGGATAAGTGCTGCTTGTAGTCTCCTCTCATGGGGGATATTGAGCTGTCTTAATAGTTTTGGAAAGAAGTTTTGGATCTTGCAATATCTTTGGACTCAAACTTAAAATGAATTACAAACTATATTACCCTTTCATCATTATCTTTAACATTGAATTCTTTCACTTATTCTTTAGAGTTTAGTTGTTGCTCTATTTACTCTGAATAGTTAAATTCTTCCAGTAAATCTTTAAGTCTTTGCTCGAAGGAGGTCTTTGGAGGACCCGAACCAAGAAGCTTTTTTATACCAGAGATCAGCTCTTTGTCTGACTAAAAATATAAACAACTCTTGCAGCAAATTCAAATTTACAACTTAAAATAATAATTAAGTATATATCTTCAAAGATAAAACAATAATTCATTTTAAAATTAATGAGAGAAGAGCAAGAATTTAAATTTATTATTTAAGGATTATAAGTGCTTATTAAAATTATTATTATCATAGAATTTATTTTATTAAAATAGTATCTTAAAAAATGATTGGAGAGTCTTAGCTTATCTTTAAACTTAATATCGTTTTGATTTTTAAGGTTATTTAAAGTCTATTATTGATCTAAGTTTGCATGAGAACTATTGGCATCAGGCTCCTTTGAAATTTGGTATTTGAGTATCTTGTACTTCTCAATGACTATTGCTTAACTCTTCTTGGACTTTACAAGGTTTGTTATACTGCTTGTTGGCAACTTTTAAACAGAAGTGCTGATATTTTATTATCCAAAGGGGGAATTTAATGCTGCTGCTTTAACAGATGTATAATTTAAATTATAGATGTCGGAATTTATGGTTGTTAATTAGTTTTTAACCCATAAGTCTCTGAAGAAAATTAACTTGCAGACTTAGGAGTAAATGAAATTGTCGAATTACTTCCATCGTTTAAAAAAAACACCTTAGAAAGAATAACAAATAGTTGGCAGAGGCTTTACTAGTAGGACGGAGTTTTAAATTAGTCACTGCCTTCTAAGTTGTTCTTGTTTGGGAATTATTTACTGGCTTTTGTGAAAATTAAGTCTCTGCTTTCGGAGTTTGTCTAAGACTCGAAAAATAAGTGGATGAAATTAAATTATATAAAATGACTCTAGCCATATTCTTTGTGTGTTTGAAGAGATAAGATAGGTGTTGGGTTTAGTTAAACAGAAGATTTAGGCATCGTAAAGTATCCACTGTTCAACTTTTGAACCTTCTAACCTTTAGATAATGAGCTATTGAAGGAATTTCCTAGAAATTAAATAAGAAAATGCAATAATTTTAATCTATATCTTTGCTAAGAGAAAATTAAAAGTTAAGTCTTTCTGGCTATTGGAAATTATCATTTCTACTGCCCGCATTTTAAGTAAATAGATTACCTCTTTGTTTAGATCCATTGGATTATCTTGATGCTTGGCTCTCTCTTTTAATAAGCTAAACTTTTGATCTACTTGGAGTAGTTGAGGCTATGCCATAGTCATTAGTGGTTTGCTTTGGAGGCTTCTATATATTTTGGAAACTAGGTGGCAGTTTTTTAGTGTCTGAAGATATAGATATTTTCCCATTTGAGGGCTGTTCATTTGTAAATCTACAAATAAAGTATTTTAATTTGTTGTTGTTACTCTCTAACTCTGTGCATTTGAGCTTTTTCTAACTGGTGTTTTATCCAATTATACTGCATCATTTACTGTCTTATTCTTACTCTGTCTAATTGGAGTTTTCTCTTTCTGTGAATCTAGAATTGTAACATAATCTTAAATATAAATATAGACTAGATATTAAAGATAGGAAAGAACATTATTTGGCTTTTCGACTGGGGCTTGGTAAGATATTCCATAGAGTTCTTTCGTTTCAAATTGTTGTTCCCTCTGCTCTGGCTAGACATTGTTATATAGATGGTTGCTGCTCTCAACTTCATTAACTCTAAACGATTGATCGTGACTTTCTCTTCTTTCATTGGTATACTGAGAGTGGCTCTCATGAGAGGCGGAGGGAGGCCCATTATTGCTTGTTATATTTATGATGTCATCATTCAAAGCTTCTATCTGTGCATCGATTTCCTTCCTGCTTTCATCTTGTTTTTGGTGCTCTATTTTCAAATAAAATTTAATCACGTTTTATCCCAGATAACTTTACTCTGGGGCCGTCTTGAATCTCTCTTAGTCAAATTTAAATAAACTTAATCTTATCCAATAAGAACTATATTTTATTTAATTATAGAAAATTTTTGATTTTAAGGAGAAAACAAAAAAAATTATGAGTATGAAAAAAGATTTTACAATATTTATAAGTCGTATTTGATATCATTTTAGTTCTATGTGTTGAGAGATCCCGTAATCAAGCTTTCTTTTATTTTCTTTTCCATTTGCTCCCATAGAGTCTATTATTTACTAAAACCATAAAAATCAATAGCTCTTTTTATTTTGAGGATGAAAAGGCAGGAGTATTATTTTAATCTGCTGAGACCTTGGTGTCTGTTCTTTTGTCTAAAGAAAATTCAACTAGGAACTGATCACTGTGCACAGTCGCAGTCTGTACCTACTGATAGCTACTATCTCTCTCCTAGTCTGAATCCCTTGCCATACTCCGCTTTTTAGCACTACTCTCCTTATCAGACTAATACGGCTTTATCATTTTAAAAATGATTTGTAGAAGATATAATCAAAATTTTCGAAGACTCTGATGTCTGGAAACTAGGCTGGTAACTGAGCAGATCATCTATGGTCATTGGTGTATTTTAGTGGTGATTTTGTAAACTCATTTTGACGGAATAAACTTTAATTTTATCAGATAACTACTTATAAATTAAAGCATCACGATAGCACTCATACTATTCATCAAGTTAGAGAAATTAAGGAAAAGAGATTTTGATCAGCGATCTATCTATAAATTTTGGATCTTAATGTATGACTGCTTTATTCTATAGGACTATGCTTTAGCTTTTTAGTTAGTTAATCCTCCTTTGGCCATCATTTGATTGTAAACTTCGAAGTAACTGTTCTATTTACTTCTCTAATTTATAATAAAAAGGGGTTTTAAAATTTAATTTGCAGTATTAATCTTGGACTTTTACAGCTCACTTCTGCCTTAGTATTCCTGTGACTCTCTTCTTCGAGTTAGGATGCCATAGTTTCTATTAGTCAAGCCTTAATTAAATTCTGAGTGTTACTATTTTGACTCTGTATACTCATTAGCATTTTACTTCTAGGATATTTGGTTAGCTCTATTCAAGGAATCTATTTCTTGCAGTTTTATGTTGGAGAGGGGCATGGATTCAATGAATTCTTTTGGCTGGTTCAAGTTTAAGTTTTGATCTATTTATCGAGATCTGTTACCCATTGAGTCCCTCATAGTATGAATAAAATGGAACAATAGATATATAACTAAGTGAATGTTTTAGAGAGGGAGAGGTTGAGCAGCTCTCTATACAATCTTAAACTAAGTTGAGAAACCTGATGAAATAGCATCAGCTGTTGAGTTCTAAGAACGTGCTTGCTCTGTCACAGCCACTAGCTGCTTCACCTTTTCTTAATTAAAATATTTAATAGACATTTTCTGAGGAGGATAGAGCTTCAATAACCGACTAATTTTACCTTATGGTTGAGATGTTAAAGGATGCTTTGAGCCTCCCATTAAAAAAAACAAAATTTTAGTGAAAGGAGTTGAGAGGACTCTGGATGTTTGTCTTTAAATTGGGCTTTACTTATTTAGAGCTTCTATTTGCTGAAGAATTAGAAGATTGATTCTTTGTTGGAGAATTCTATGAGTGTAGTCTGAAGAAATTAATATAATTATTAGAGTGAGGCATGTGAAGATTACTCATGTTAAAGTTGCTGCTCTTATACTTAAGCTCCCTTGTGTGAAAATTTATAAATATTAAAATCTTATTACAAATTTACGTCTAGATACTCAGACAAATCTGTATCTCTCAACTTAAAAACCTGCTTTCTCGTCTATTCCTTAGAATAATCTCTGGCAGACTCATCCCCTCTGGCTGTATTATAATCCTTTGGCTAAATGTTTGACTGAGATGAGAGGATTAGTTAAGAATAAATATATTAATTCAAATCTCTTAAGCCATAATCCTCATTTAGAGTTTTAGGAGTTTATTGGCAACCTAGTCACCTTTTAAGAAACATTAGAGTCTATCTATAACCTATTCATTTAAATGTAAACAAATTTAAATAATTTATTTTCCTGTCACCTTTAGAGTAAAATTTTGGATTAGTTAGAGGGTTGATTTTGAGTCTTTGTTGGGCATCCTGTCTTTACCCAAAATGTAGAAAAATACGAAACTAAAATAGTCGATTCTTGGGATCCGATTTGTAGCTTCAGGGGATTCATTAAGATATTGGAAGCCGTCTATTTCCTTATCTTGATTATTTTAGTCTAGCTCATTCTATCTATCTGGATTAATGTGCATATCTCTGCTCCTTCTGACATCTTAAGTGGTCTAAGTCCTCTCTCTGTCTCTATATCGTTTGAGTTCACTCCTCCCATGGATATCAATAGGATCTATTAATGCATCATACTGGTCATATTAGTTTTGCATTCTGCTCATACCTAGAGCTGAGGTATTCAGACTTGAACTATTGTGCAGGTTAGAACGATCATTATGATATTAGTTTATCAAGGGAACTTTCTTTAAGTTTACTTCTTTAGAGTTCATCCTACTTGTGCTTATATTCAGAGTGCTGTTATTGTGATTCCCATTTCCCGAAAAATAAAAATCAATAAGCTTCAAGAATTTATTGAGGCGCTGCTATTTATCTTTGACAGCTAGGATTTCAATCTTGCATAAATAAATGTAAAGCTAGAGATAAAACACATAATAGTTTCCATTCATGTTGAGTCTTGGAAAATTAAGTTGATACTTTGACATGGTGTTAAATGTATCTTTAGAATTACTTGTAGTGATGTTGCTTGAGAATCCATCCTTGCCTACATTTTGAGTTAGGATAGGCATTAAAAAGTAAGGAATGAATTGAAAGTATTTGTCCAACGAAATAATGTGGAGAGCTTTCATTCTAGTTTAATTAATTCTTTTATCTCTTGGAGCTTCTATTGTTATATTACCCTCTGAATTCAGCAATAATAAATTTGAATTTAATAAATGATTTGCAAAGTTGTCTTCTTTGGGATTTTTAATCTCAGGGTGATTTCTCAATTTCCTCATCTCAGTTATTCTTTGCTGATTCCCCATTAATTTTTTCTCCCTGAATAAGCTAATAGGCTGAATCTTTTCTTTCTTTATTTTTAGGGCATCACTATACATCTGATTGGGTTCCACCTGAGTTAAACAAAATTTAACGCATTTCTAGTTGCAAACTAATTTCTAACTTGGTCTGCCTATTGTTTCTTACTCTGCAGAGTTTTGGAGTTTCTTATCTTCCCTAAGGTCGCTGGCAGCATAGATCTCAGATTGCTTGAAGTGACTTAGTCCGTGGCTGCTGGTAATTCACTTGCTTGACTATTAATTTGCAAAACAGATTGCTCGGCCCCTTTTCGCTCAGAATTTAGCAGCTTTTAATGCTTCTCATACAACATCTTCACATTTTTTACGTATAAGAAATCAAAGAAGGAGAAATTTAAGTGAGAATGTAAATTAGAGTTTACTGTCCTCTCGAAGTCAATTTATGCTTAAGTCTCTATAGATTTTCATTTCTTATCTGCGCCTATAAGTCCTTTTCAAACTATTCTAAAAGATAATTAAAATAAGATCATATGTCACATTAAAGCCTGAAGGCTAACCTCCAATTGAACTCTCCCCTGCATATATCATATGTTTAAACATGAGCTCCTTAACTGGTACTACTTAAAACTGGTGATTCTGGTCTTTGCCATGATAAAATTTATAAAAATTTGCTCTAATCTTGTACATCATGCTCATATCTTGCTTCATTTAGGAATTGGTCTATTTCTTCTTGCATTTTCAACTAAGACTGAGTCTCATCATAAACTTCCTAAACTCTCTTTAAATCTTCATCAAGCTATATCTGGTATCTAGAGTCCTTTAACTTTTTTTACTCAGCAAAAGCCTCTTCAACATTTAATGTAAAGTTAAAATTATTTTCGTAGTTAGAATCTATTACTTGCACGAAAGGCTAACTTTCAATTTATACCGTCTCAATAGAGTGCTCGTATCTTAAATAAATACTATGCTCACTAATTAAATCTAATGTTATAATTGATAGTTCTATCTCATAATATTATCGTATTTTTAAATAGAGCTTATTTCTAACACTACTTTTCTAAAAAAATATTTTCTCTTCTATATTTTGAGTTATAATTTGGAAAACAAAATAGTATAAGTTTTATACATAGAATATAAAATATCTTTCTTATGAGTGATGTTGACTGAATGTATGGTTTATGTTTCTTCTTTGGTTTTTCTAACCTCTATCACTCGTAGAGCTAATTTTATTAAGTATAGAGAGCTTTTGAGTCACCTTCTATTCTTAACCTTTGACTAACTGAATTTACGAATTCTGCTTCTGATCCTCCTACTTTGTTGAAAAACTTTGACTCTGCTGATAATCTTCAAATGGTGCCTCACAATTTGCTACTTATCTTCCTCTCTCAGTATTTATTACCACTAGTAACTGTGAGTGATTATACTTAGTAGAATATTTTAAATCAAATTTATAAACTTTGACTGTATCTCATCGTTATCAAAATTTGTGCCAGTCTGAATCTAGAATGTCTTGGTCTGCTGCTTCTTCTAAATTCTGCTTTTGTCTTTTTAATTTGTCTTTTTTAAATTATCCTCTGGTGACCCTTCTCTGGTTCTAGGACCTGCGTTTCTAGCAGTCTTCTTTAAAAGATATAAAAAAGCAAATTATTGGATGTATTTTAAATAAAAATAACTATACTTTACAGCCTATTAAACTTAATTTAATCATCCTATTTCCAAAAATTAGTCAATATAAATTAACTATACACCATGATTTTATGCTTCATACAAAATATACAAACCTGTCTGCTTTGTAGTATGAATCTATTTTTATTTATTTCTACTCTGACTGCTAAAATTTAAATTTAGTGCACTGTAAATAAATGAAACTTGCATATCTTTTATAAATTATTGAAGATTTGCAAATAGAGTTGATTGCTTTGTATTTTTAGTGTTTGAAGGGGAGATGGATTTACCATTTAGACAGATATTTTGTATTTATTTATCGTTATTGGAGAGAATGTAGAATTCATTCTATTTTGGAGTTCTGTTATTAGTCAACAGAAACTTAAAAAGAGAGGATAAATATATCTCAAAATTAAACTTGGAGTTCCCAAAGTCATTATGATTCTTGGTTATACTTTCTAGACTTCCTATTTATTGAGAAGAGACTCTTACACTCTTGCTTTCCTCGACTGCAACTCACCTTTCCCTCCTCATTTGAGTCTCTTCACTCATTATGAGATTAAAGTTTTCTAATTATTGGTCTTGATAATTTTCCATTAGTAGTGCTTGAAACGCCATCTTATCTGACTTCTTGATTACGTTTTTTTAAATGTCGTAAAGCATCTACCCTCGAGTACTGCTACTCTTAAATTATAAATCTACAAATAATTATTAAAAGTATATATGATTCATGAAGATTTTAAAATCCAATTAATGAAATTAAATGATTGAACTTGAGGATTATTTTGAGTAAAACAGGCTTAGCTTGCAGTTTCCTCTGATAATAATTATCTAATATTTAGAGCATTTGCAGGTTGAGAAATAGAGGAATTACGAGCTCGAGGCTTCAGAGCTTGCTGGTTAGCTAATATTATAGACTTTCTTTGCTATTTTATGGCTTCTGGGGCTTAGGAGTCTGCCATTTAATTTATTTACTTAATCTCAAATGCTGCTTCTATGGATTCTAAGAGTGTATATTCAATTTTAACATTCAAGTTTACTTTATCCTAAGAGATTTCTTTCTAAATATAAACAATAATAATTTATCAAGGCTAATATTTATTTGATTTTTATTAAATGATAATTATTGAGAGAGTAGTAAAAACATAAAGAGAGATAAAATCAAGTTAAATTAACGCTTTATATTTGTTACAAATAATTCTTTGGATATCCCTTTTCATAGTATTCAAGCAGTTAGTTAAACCCGACTAATGAAAACATTACTGCACTGTTTTTACTTTCAGTTTTTTTGGCTCTCATTTTTCAAACTCAGTTGCTCACAAACTACTTACGATACTCTTGGTATCAAATTTATTTAGAGATTATGCTTTAGAATAATTAAAGCAATATATCGATATTGCTTGAAAATTATTGCTCTAATATTTTGGAAAATATTTTAGAAACTTTTGAAATAGTTGACTAAGTATTTACAAGCTAGTATAAAAATAAATCTTATTATATTATTAAAATTATTAAATTTATTTATTTTTACTTATTTAAACTTTTAGTAGCTCAATCTCTATGAGTAGAGATAGATAATTTAGAGTTCTACAGCAGACACAAGGATTATTATATAGAACTCTAGCTTTGATTGCTAAGCCACTGGCTCAACTCCTACCATCAGCAGCCAGAAGCCACTATTGTCCTTCAATAAGTCAAATTTAAAGATAAAATATTTTTTTTAAAAAACAGCGTAAGTAAAAAAATAAAAGATTTAAGCAATATTTTAGATATCGAATGCTGTAGAGGTATTGATACAAAATAGTACTTTTTTGAATTGCTGGGGAGATTCCCAAGGGGCTATACTGAATGCAGCTAACTCGACTATCACCATTCAAGATTCTAGTTTTTCTAATAACTCTGCTACCTTGGGGGATCTTCTTTATTGCTCTAATTGTGTCTTGACTCTTTCAAGAAATTAAACCATTCCAAATAAAGTATAATATTTTTTATATTCATTAAAATTTTAAAAATGTGTATGTATAATTCAAAATGTAAGATTTGGTCTATTTTTCTTCAATAATTAGAAATGCAATAGATTTTAATTTTGTGAGTGGAATAGGTTTATGTATCAAATAGAGCTAAAATAAATGGACTACGAAGAGACTTAATGTAGAATGTGCTAGACAAATACGCCTCCTAGATTTCCAATTTAGTTAACAGGTCCGTATAACATATAAATAATTGTTTCTATATGAGAATTGAGGTGAAATTTTTTTTGCAATATTTTACCTTTAAAATAGTAAAATCCAAGCATCTTTTAAAATTCTCATAATTTACTTTTTAATGAATCTTCGAACAGCATTGAAGTTCTTGTGACTTCAGATTAAAGTGGGCTTCTTTCTTCAGTTTTAACCCTAGTCTCATCTGAATTTAATGATGACAACTCAACTTATTAAGTTAAGAATTATCCAACATCTCACAACCGAGTATTAAACTGTTTCAGCTGCTTGAATGTATCTTTCTCATCAGCATAAAATAAGTAGTAGTCTATTTATTTGCTTTTATTTTAGCAACTTTTCTTATTGAATCTTTTTCAACCATCCAAGAAAATGGAGTTCTCAATTTCTAAAACCAAGCAGGTAACATATCTATGAGTATGATAACTGCAAACCTTACTTCTCACTCAGCATTAATGAATCTGGTGCTATTAGATCAGACATATTCTTCATTTAGCTTACAATTATCACTAGTAGGAATGAATATATATGACTTGAGTACTACCTTCGAATCAGGACTTGTGTCTATGACAGAAAGCACTTTCCCAACTGTATTTGAGGCAAGAAATATTAGATTAATCAAGACATAATATGTCTCTAAAGTTTTATAAGCTGGCGCTGTGAGAGATGTGATCCTCAAGAATATCACTATCTATCCTTAGGTTGAAATGAAATCTCAAAAACTTTATGATTTCGATAATGGGTTGTTTAACATCACAGATTTCTAATATTTAAACGTTTCAGACATAGGACTTTCCTGCTCAGTAGAGTATCAGAGTGTTAATGATATGCTCTTGAAATCAATGTCAACTTTAGTAGAAAATGTACTTTACAATCCTATTTTTAAAGTTGAGAAAAGATACAACTCTTCCAGCCCTGGGGCTAGTTGCACGTTCAATATAAATACTGGCTATAGTAGTGGCTGCTAATTTAACCAGGCTAGGTTCGACAAAATAAGAATAAGTAACTGCCGAAGTTTTGATAACGGAGTCTTCATTCAGTGCACTAATTGTTAAAATCTGACCCTCAACAATTCTGAATTCACTAGTTTATCAAAGTCAAAGAACTATCAAGGAGGATCCTCGGGATTAAAATTATTGATGAATATAATATAATTGAAAAAGGATTAATATAGCTGGATGAAAATACAAGGATACTTATCGTTGAAAACTCCACTTTTAAGGATATTTTAACCGAGGGAAATATGCTTTTACTCATTAAATAAAAATAGGGCATTATAGAAATAAGGAAGTCAACATTCACTAACATTCATTCGTTATTAAAGACTGGTGGGATTATCAAGACAAGTTATATTTTTTACTTCGGTATATATCAAGACGGCTATTTCAAAGTCGAGATATGATGTGCAAAGCGTCATTGAAAGAGGAACAGACGTGAATATTAATATATTTTAATTTAAATTTTCTAATGAAGCTTGTCCTCATAAATAACTTCTACACGAATATAAGCTCAGCCTAAAACGGAGCAATACTCCTTTTCGACCCCTACCAAATAAAGAATATGAGTATGGTGGATAGTTTCTTTACAAATGTCACAACCTAAGGAGCAGGAGCGATTCTCAAAATGGAAGGAATGGCATTTTCTTAGCACACACTTAGAAACCTCACAGTTAAGCGTTCATTTGCAATGAAGGGAGGTGTTATTGATATCGGAGTAACATATGAGATCATTCTAATGACTTAGTTCTTTGTTGAGTGTTTTCCTTCAGACTCACCTCTTCTGGTCAATCCATAGATGCAGAGACAAAACTTTACTTTTCAGCCAGGTCCCTTTTTTAAGTTTGGTCAAATAGATGTAACCTTATTTTACAATACATATTTTTAATGATAAGAAAAGAAGTTAATACCAATATTAATTACCATTTTGCTTTACGAGGAAAGACAAAATATTTCAAGAACTATACTACGAAGGGAATGGGAATAACTCTTTCTTCCTTTAACAATTGTGTATCGTTTGGACTTGGCGGAGTATTTCAGATAGTAGATTGGCCTTTGTTTTAGATTTTATTACTAAAATAGTTGTATATTCATCTTAAAAATTAAATTTTGAGCTCTTCGTTTGTGAACAACTCAGCCTAAATAGGTGGAGCAGTGGGAACTTACAGGGCAGATGTCTATATGAGAAATTGCACCTTCATTAAAAATAATGCCGTCATGGGAGGAGCTCAATTTATAAAGAGAGTGGTAGTATATTTTAAGCTGTGGGGTAAATGTATTTAAGATCCTCTTCGACATATCTTCGCTCGACAGCAACAGACAATTATGCACTTTTAATGGGAGGATTTCAAGCAAGTTTTTACCTCTATCCCTACAATCTAATTCCAAACCTGGCATATTCTAAAAATGATTTTTATTTGTAAGTAACTTTTAATAGATTATTATGCTAATAGCCTCCAGTCATTATTTAAATTTTTAGAGTGTGTACTTATCAAATTTAAACTAATCGATTTAATTAATTCAGTCGCTTTAGACTAGGCACAAATATTATTTCTTCAATTTTTATAATTGAAGGCGTTTAGAGTCAGCTATTTCACTATAGACACTTGTTAAATACACAGAAATTCAGTTTTAATTAATAGTTTTTTTTAAAATGTTTCCAAATTTTTAATAGCACATTTTAATATAATAATTTAAACTCTTTGAGAGTTAAACCTTTATAATTATTTCTTCATATAAAATTCAGCAAAGTATGGTGGAGTAATCTACGCAGATTCCTTTTATTGCTGATTTAGTTGTAAATTGAATTTAAAAATTAATGATTGTTTAAATTATGAAATTAAAAATAGATAATAAAATTCAAAAACATAGATATCCATAAGCCAAAATAATACTATTGCACAAATACACTCATTATTAATAATTAATTGATTTTATAATACTAGTGGCATTAAATTTACTACTCAAACTTCACTGAAAACATCGCCACTAATTCAAGTTAAATAATATATAAGTATTCTCAACGAATGAGAGATCAAGACAATCTATTTTCATTATTTTAAATTGAAATTAAAGTTATTGCGCAATGCTATAAATCTCATAAATTAAGTCTGAATAAATATCAATTCCTTAAGTTTAATTAAACAATATTTTAGGCCGTCATTTCTGGTCACTTGAACAATTTGTCCTGGTACTTGCAAGCTCCAACTCTGCAAGCAGAACACAAGCCAGGGATGTGGTTACCCTTGGACATCTTAGAAGTTGAGAATTCTAATAAAAGAAGTCAAATTAAAAATATTTAAAGAGAAGCTCTTGAGAACAGAAGCTGGATCAAAGAAATCAAAAGGCGATTCTTAAGTATTTCTTTTGCTCTTCTGCTTAATAAGAACATAGATCTTAAGATATAATGGATCTACTCACTCTTGAAAGGCGGCTAGAACTTCTGATGCTTGTAGGCGGTGTGGCTGAGAGTCTGTTCTCTGCAGTCACTGCTGAGTTTAAGCTTAGCATCAAAGTCTTGCATCAAGTTGAGAAAGTACTCTTCGCTCCCATACTCGACCTTGTCGTACTTCTCCTTCTGCTTTCTTTCTTCCTCTTCCACTCGAGCAAGTCTCTCTTTGCTTGCTCTTCTCTCAGTTTCACTTACTGAGGCGTGCATGTTGGTGAATCCAAGAGTGGTGGAGAGATGGTTCCAAAGAGGAAGGCAAACTTCAGTCTAGAGCTGCTGATCCTGCATGTAGGCATCACCGAAGCGACCATGCTTCCTGCACTTCTAGTTGAAGATCGAAACATCAACAAAGATTGCGAACTTAGGTCCATCCTTATAAAACTTCATATAAAATCAAAATTATAAATCACCTTCGCTTTTGAGGACTGCTTATATTTGAAGAAACCTTTAAAGATCAAAATTTTAAACCAATTATTCACTATCTAAATGTGCTTGGTGAGTGAGACCTCAGGATTTGACTCATTGGGTACTGCATTTGGGCCTCCCAATCTGGGAGTTGCAAGTTTTGGATAGTACTAGGGAGGTTTCTGGGCAGTTGAGTAGGCTTCATACTTGATCTCAAACATGCCATAGGCTGAGGGCCAAGAGCACTTGCATTTCTGATTCTGGTGTACTTGAAAGTTCACAAAGCTCTGCACTCTGAAGGTGCCTGCACAGTTGAAGTCAAGACCCATCTTCTTGACAGTTTGCCCAAACCTAGGATCCAACTTTCTCAGGTTGGCAATCTGAACATCGTTGCTGTTCAAGCTAGAGTAGCAAGAGATCAGTTCGAGCACATCCTCGGTCACATCTGATTTCATTTCTGCTAATTATTTCCAGTTAAAGTTTAGATCAAATTATTTTCAAATTTGCTTCAATCTTAGCATATAAAACTAATTCAGGAGGGGTCTTAAATCATCGAGGTGGCACATTTTTAACTCTAGTCGCTACTTCGTTCTCTAGGAACCAAGCTCCTTTGGGATCGGTTATTTACTTATTTCAACTTGAGTCTCTCAATGGGAATGGAATGACGCAGTTAAACTAAATTAATATTTGAAGATATTACTTTCATAGATGCTTAAAAAAAACATTTCAAATTATAAATCATAAGATTGATTCATATTTAATCAGATTTAGACTCTTATAATTAAGTGAAATTTTGATTAAATTTTGATTATATTTTAGTTTACAGCAGATTACCATTGACTATATTTATAGAGTTGAAACTACAATTAAAACTGAAACTCAATTAAATAATAATTATAGAGTAATAAATTGTACGCATATAATACAAGTAAGTCGCTTGCTTAAAATAATATTTAATAAGTAACTTTTTAAGTTTTATTCAAATTATTCCCACCTCCCACTACGATAGTAAGTCTCTAAATGTCAATAAAAATATGATAAAAAATAGCCAACTCAAATCTACTGCCAACAATTTCAAGCTTCACATTTCTTTTTTTAAGATATCATTAACTCAAAAATTATGTTTAAACCATGCTAATCAAAAGTTTAAAATTCAGCTTAAAAGCTCACGTGCCACCTATTTATAGTAAATATTTTTAATTCTCTTATTTTAATAAATTATAAGCTATAATTATAAAAATTTTCAAATTAAATTATTTTATAACAAATTTAAAAGCTTTTTTTAGTTTAAAATTAAAAAGACTTTATGAAATTCTTGACTGTGGTTTCAAGGAAGTTTCTAACTTACTTTACATAGTGAATGCTGGTTAGTTTATTGGGATGTATACAGTTGTGAGAAACTGTATCAGTAAGTCCTCAAAGACTGCTCTACTGCATTTTGAAGCTTCTGTTTTTCTAGATTTACAAGGTGATTATTCGAACAATCAACCCCTTATTTATCTGTTAATAATTTTAGGTAAATCAATTTAGATACTCTTTTTAGAAAAAAATATAATTATTTTTATACTGTTTTTTTTTTTACTTTAAATTTATAATTTTGGATTTAATGCTGGAATTTCATACATATAATTCAGTTTTAAAATAAATATGAAAATATTAATCTTTACTTTTTTAAGATGAAATTATAATTGAAATTAAATTAAAAATTAATAACCAATATTATGATATTCAATAAGATTTTGCTGAGTATCAATATTAAAGTTGGATTAATTATTTCAAATTGTCAATTGATTTTGAACAAATTTATTTTTATAAGTTGCGCATTAAAATTGTTAGCATGTTATTATAATTTCAGGAGGAGTGGTATCATTAGAGAACAGCTAGCTATAATCTCAATTTTCAAGATTCATAAACAATACAGCATATAATGGAGGAGTAGTTTTCGCTAAAGGATAATTCTTAGGCAATATTTATTGGCGCAACTATTAAACTCAGTATTTTTAATTTAAATCTAAGTCAAATTTAAAGAAAGAGTAAGAATAGGATTATCATAATCAACATAAGATTCCATAATGCTTTTATGTTTAGCTAAAATAGAGTCAGCAATAGAGGAGGGGTTGGACTTGCGATTGCTCGCTCTGTGATTTTGATGGACTCATGTGATGTTAGTTATAATACAGCAAAAGAATCAGCAGTCAAATTATATGCTTATTTAATTGCTCTTTGAAATCACTCACATTTAAAAGTTATAAAGTTTTCTTTATATTTATTCTTTATATTTCTAGTTATAAACAAATAAATAAATTACATTAAAATGTGCATTTTTGTGAGTGATAGACATTGTGAGCTCGAGTAACGAAACTTACTTCTCAATAGTAGTGAATTCGAATTTCGCTCATAACTCAGCAGATAAAAATATCATATTCATAAGTCAGTGCAAGATGGAAATAACTTAGTGTACTTTCACTAACAATACTTTTATTCAATATATTATTATAAAATCACAAATTTTAAATTACTGTCAATCAAGAATCAAATGGAATTTACTCCCTATTTATATTATAATCCAGCAATTTAAAATAAATATTTTCGAACTTGTCTCTTGTTGATTCCACATTTATGCAGCTACAGTCAACTTAATCACCCTCAAAATTAGGTAGCTATATCAAGGCTGTATTATTAAATTACTTTAAATTTAATGCATATTTAAATTTATTATAAAATATTGTAAAAACAGAATATTCCCATTAAGAAATTAAATAATGGATTTAAAATGATAGCATAAATTAAATGAGGTATTATAAACATAAATGTTTCAGCAATATTCATGGTGAATTACTATTTTTTACTTAAAATAATGATGATCATTTATCTTATGAAGTTAATAAAATAATATCATTAAAATCAATAAACGATTATTTCAAATATAAAAACACAATTTGATTTGAATATTATTTTATGTGGTAAACTTGTAAATTTAAAGGACACAATTTATAAACAACTCAGGAGTTAAGGGAGGAGCTATTCAATTGACAGGCTCGAGCATTTTAGAAGCCACAGATTGTAAATTTTACAATAACTCAGTTTAAATGCAAGGTGGAGCTATTTATGCCAAATATTATGTAATAAAGAATCTTTCATTAAAATATACATGAGAAATATCTTCGCTTTTTTATTTTAGCACGAAAGCACTAGTCATTTTAAATAAAGTTAAATTTTGGTACATTGACATCTCAGAAATATCATAATTAAAATTTTAATCAACTCAAATAAAGTAAAATAGTCTTAACAAATTAATTCTCTTTATAATTGTAAATAAATTCAAACCTCATTTAAAATAGTATGGAAACGTTAGTATTACAAATTCAGAGTTTTCAGGAAATACTGCTCTTCTAAATGGAGACGACATAAAATTTTTTCAATTATTTTGTAACTCAAATAAAAATAGAGACATAAACTATCTTGAAGAAAAATAGAATTTATAATATGGTTGATTTTAAAAAGTTTATTCGTGATAAATTCTGAGCTTCCCTCACAAGCAAACTTCTAAGGCTTAAAGATCAATAACTCCCAAGCTAAGTAATCAATTTATGCAGAGAAAGTAGGCTTAATACTTAACTCTTCATTCATAATGAATGTGAATGGCATGTCAAATCTTATCTCTGGAGGAGGTTTAAATAAATTATGTTAAATTAATTAACGGTTTAGCTCTTATTGACTGCTATTCATCTCTCATCTCAAATACAACATTTTAAAACATCAGTGCTAGTAAAGGAGGTGCAATTTATGTTAAAGAATCTGACTTCATTCTTTAAACTAGTTCTCCTAACGCTACCTACTCTCATCACATAGCTAAATAAAATAAAAAATAAAATCATAGAATATATAAAATTGATGAGCTAATTCTAGTTTCTCTAATTGTTCAGCTTATCAAGGAGGCTTTCTTTACTTTATGAATAAATAATTTATAAAAAGTAACTTTAATTCATCTGATAAATTTAATAAAAAATTTCTTCCAATTTTTTAAGAATGCAAGAAACTTTACAATTAGTAATAGCTCATTCAATCAAGGAATGGCTCTATATAAAAAAGATTTTGAAGATTCAGGATTCGGAGGGGCTATTTATCATACAAGCAATTTCTAAACTAACTTAACCAGCCTTGTACTTATATTATAGTAAGAAATTTAATTAAAATTTAATTAAAATCGGTCATTATTCAAGGAATAATTTTGGAATACCAGCTTTGTGTCACTTTGAATGTCAGATTGACCCCTGTTCTCTGAATTTTTTTATATTACTTATCAAAAATTAAAAATAACAAAAAGTTCTTAAAATTTGATGCTGAATCGAATGGTTTAAGATTTATTTAATAAGACACATTTTATGCAGCTAATTTCCTCAAAATTATTTTTATTTATAATTTAGTTATATTTTTATCAAATTGTCAGCTGTAAAATTTTAGCTTCTTTATAGCTATTTGTAATTATTAATTTACTTTATGAGTTAGTGAGATTTTCATTTAATTATGCTCAAAAGCAAGGTGGTGCAATTTATTGGGATAGCGTAGAACCTATCGTCGCTCTCAGAAACACCTCCTATTTTCATTTTAACAAAATCTGGAATTCAATCTTAACTGAAATGGGAACATTCATGAACAATACTGCTTCAGAATATGGACAAGACGTAGCCACTTACCCTTAGAAGTTAAAACTATAATCAAAAGCAAATTCAAGAGTCCTAGCTGAAGAAGAGTTTTCTCAGATTTAATTAAATATAATTAATCCATAATTAAAAATGATAAATATTTATACAATTATATAAGATTGGTCCTAATTGGATCATTATGAAGAATAGAAGAAGTGGAGCAGAGCTGCCTCAATTTCAGGTTGGGATTTATGATATTTACGATTAGCTTATGATATAAGATTCCACAATTATAATCAAAAATAGTTAAAATTAATTTAACAAGCATAGTCACTCTACTAGTCAATATGAGATAAATAGATTATTTTTAATAATGCTAAAAAATTCATTTGTAATTCTAACTTTTATAAATTAATAAAGCCAATAATCATTTTCTATTTTTTAGGAACAGTTATTTTGAGTTAACTCTTCTAATAACTCATATATGAGTGGCTAAATAGCAAATTAGTATCCAAGAATTGCAGAAGGTACAAATCAATTCACATCAAGTAAAGGAATATTTACCATTAAGGATGCAAGCTTTATTCAAATCCCGGCTAAAATCATAGTGTCTACCTTACTCTAAGTTCAATCGATAAAAATAATATAAATTTTTCTCGATACTGAGAAGCTAAGTAGCTAGGAATTAATGAATAACTTAAATTCTACAGATTTAAATCTTAATGTCATAGTTGAACTTCGACCTTGCCTTATTGGTGAATAGTTCACACCTTTTATTTGAATTTTATTAAATTTCTACCTTCAGCTAAGTGTGAAATGTGTTAAGAAGGCACCTTCAGTATTGAATTGATGACAAGCCAAGGAACTTGCAAATCTTGTCCAGATGAGGCAGTCTGCTATGGTGGAGCTAATATGGGTCCTATTGATGGCTTTTGGAGACCTAGTAGCAGTTCCACTTATTTTAGAAGATGCCCTTACAAAGAGATAATAAGAATGGATTCCTAAACAGAATTAAAAAGACCTGTGGAAATTATGAATTTATGCCAAATTATAGTAGGTTATTACAGATCCTCTAATTTAGAGTGCTAAAAAATGTCGAATTGATGCTCAACATTAATCAGAGTTGATGCTTGCATCGGAATGGATTCCTAAGACAGCAGTTTAACTGGCACCTGCTTGGAAGGTTACTCGGGAACTTTATGCTCGAACTGTGTAGTGGGCTATTACAGAACCTCAAATTTAGAATGCAAATAATGCGAATCTGATGCTGCAAATTAAGTAAGGCTAGTGTTTGCTGGCTTTGGATTTCTGATGATTGTATATTTGTTCGTGAAGAGTATAAAATAGAAGGATTCATTAAACTACAGCAATTCTTACTTTAAGGCTTTGATCCATCATTTCTAGCTCCTCGCAATTACTTTCAGCATCTAGCACAACTGGCCAAAAATGTTAAAAATCTTAGGTAGGGACTATTTCAAGGCAGCTACTTTTGGATTATAAGAACTAGACATAAAATGTCTGTGGAAGGACGAAAATAACTAGGAGTTATACCTTCAGTACGAATTAGTGCTTGCTTTTATTAAAATAAATCAAATTTGAAGCTGCTTCTTTGATTCCTTTTGCATTTTTTTATAGCATTAATTTTCTGGATGCTCTTCTAAATATTTTAACAAAGGTCTATCTAGAAGCATTATTTCTCGACACTGACATGCATGATAGTTCTAATGTAGCCTCAGGTTTAATTCTACTTTAATCTTAATATTATAAAGAATGATATTCTTTAACTTATTCAAATGGTTTCAGGTTGAAAAGATTGATAGCTCTTGGAGAACTTAAATAGATTTAGACTAAGAATTCTGGAATTAGGGATACAGGAAATCTTTAATTAGATACTTCTGCCTTCAATTATTTTTTGGGTGTTTTCATACCTTTCTCACTTCAGTGATACTTCTATGCTATAAAACTCGTTTAAACTCTAGAAGAGTAAATTACATTTTGAATTTTCTAGTTCGCGATTTCAAGTATAAATACTTCTATTGGGAAATCTTCTTATGTTGGAGAAAGTCAATACTCTTGATTCTCATATTGATTTCCCAGTCTTAGGGAACTATAGTGCAATCAATCTACGTCTCTGTAATCTTTCTTATGTAAGTTAAATTATTCTGATTTCATCACATTTTAGTTCAATCTTCGTTAACTTAAGCCTCAGGCCTTTTTCAAAAAGAGATATGAATACCTTAGAGAACACATCTGTAACAGTTTAACTTGTGTTGCTTTGGTGTGGGTCTTGGTTTTCAGCGCATCAAGAAGAGGATTGGATCGACTCTAATAGTGACCTAGCTCGAGGAGCAACTTATTTGAATTCAATTGGTAGGGATTCCTTCTTGGCCATAGCGATTATAGCTAATATTTGCTATTTCTTGTGGTGGGTGTTTTGCTTTGGGAATTACCTCAGTAAGCTATTGATGGTGCGACATCCCTACATATATGCGAGGATTGCTTTTTGCGACAAACAGAGACTAAATAAGAAGAGCTTGACTGAATCTACAATCAAGATATAGACCTCAGAGCATTTAGAAGAGTACCTTACTCTCGTCAGGATTCTTAAGAATCAAGTTAATAAGGGAGCGATTTCTCTAAATGCTCAAAATATAATCAAGATAAAAAAATTCTTTACTAGAAATAGTATAGTCTCATACTTTAGGGGAGGATAATAAAATTTAATTCAGAAATTTTTCTGTTAGAAAATTTATACCCTACTTAGAAAACATAATAGATTAATCATGATTAAACGTTTTAGGCGCTTTCAAAAATTATAATCACTTTTTATTTTTTTATTTATCTATCAATTTTTATTTTTTCGCCCTATTTATGAAAATAATTATTTAAAAAATTATTGAAAAATATTTTTCTGCCTTTAAAATATAATTTGATTTATCAAAACAAAATTTAAGATAAGTTAAATGCGAATTAATATATTAGAATATATTAATTATTCGGTGGAATTATAAATAGGCAATCTTGATCTTTTAGCATACTAAAATGGAAATTTTAATTAGCAGAGTATCTTTTTAAGCGATATTATTCGCAATGGTGGACAAAAATAATTCTTGAATGAATCTATATTTTAAATAGAAATTATAATTATTTTATTGCCTTCTATAATTCAAAAAAAATTTGTTCTCAAATTTTAGCTATAAATAAATTTGTGCCATAACTCCAAATTAAAAAAAGAAAGAATTAAGAGTAAGTAAATAAAGTACGAAAGACATAATTATTGTAATAGCACAAATTAAAAGAAGCTTATACATGAAAAACATAAAATCTTAATATCCTAACCTGATTATACAATTAGCAACAGTCTTCACCATATCAACAGTCTTGGAATGCTAAACATACGACGTTCAAATAATTGACCAAGTCATTGATTTGCAGTATCAATCAATCAATTTTATTTATCTTATCAATTATATAATCAAAATTATGGAGAGAAAAGTCATTAAAATTCTTTTGCTTATTCAAATTTCCTAGAACAGTGTATAATCACTGTTTTCTTATTACTTCATAATATTTGAGTACTCTCTCAGATTAAGGTTAAATACTGTTTAGTGAATCACAAGATAGTAAAATCATAATATAAAATACTACTTTCGATTGTTAAGGTGCCAATTTCTCATTTTAAAAGCCATTGATCTAGGTTTATAATTTTCTTTTTGTTTAACTAAAATATCCAGAAGCCTTTTTTTAAAGATAAAGTTTGAATTAATTTTTTTAAGGTCAATAATTCATCTGAATTCCTACTATTAAGTAGATAATATTTCTTTTTGAAATTTTGTTAATTATACATTTATACTTAAAAATTTTATTTTAATGATAAATAAAACTACCTTCAAGAACTGCAATTAGCCATCTGAGCACCAAGCATTTATAATTCTTGAAAACTCAAATGTATTGTTTTAAAACTTTAAACTCAAATTTGAATACCTCAAGCATAATTTATTAAAAATAAATTAATTTAGTTTATTTCAATTAATTAAAATGGTTTTATATTTAGTAATTTTATAAATTTCTAAACTTAAATTTATAAAAATTATAATTTTTGAATAGTGGTAATGGATTGTATGTTCTATAACATTTCTGTGGCCAATGGAAGTGTATTTTCATCAATCAATACATCACTTTAACTCTCTAAAAATTATAGAATAAACTTAAAAATTTATGATAGATTTAACCATTTAATTTCAAAAATGTTTCAACTTGTATAACGAAATTTTGTAATTCAAGACATTTTATTAAATTTTCTTTAAAATGATAGTTTAAAAATGATATATAAAAACTAATTTTAACTAGTATTAAATTATTTCTCTCTTAATAACTAAAATAAGATTTTTTTTTACTTTATAACTGCTACATTACATTGTGTAAATTTTCTAAAGGAATATAATTGAACCAATCTTATTATCTGTTTAGCCCCGATTTTTCAACAAATTTTCAGTTTGTTTCTGTAAAGTCTTGACGAACGAGAGCGAAGCTCTTGTCATCTGTTAAAACTTTGTCCTGTAAGCCCTCCTTGTCGGCCATTGCTAGAAAAATTAAAAAAAAAGTAATTTTACTGATTTATTAAATACCACAATTGTAGGGAACGTTCTTGCAATATACTAATTATATGGATGGGTTTTTAAAATCAGTAAAAAGACTAAAAACAGAGGCTACTTACTGTAGAAGCTGGCTTTCTAGCCAGCAGTGAAAAATCGGGACTGAACAGATAATAATTATAAGTGAAATACGAATAATTAATCGAGAAATTCAAAATATTTAAGATTAAAGTGAAATCAATTACATGCTGGCTGGAATTTAAATTAGCAAGTTAATTAATCGCAATATTAAATGAATGTGGAGCAAACTAAACCAATTATCCAAATCTCCTTGTCTATATATTTCCTCATTTGAGCAGACATTACCATATTATGGTCATCAAATTTATGAAATTAGCCAATCTAAAAATGTGAGAAAATACTTATCCTTAAATCATTAATGTTTTAGCTAATCAGAATACTATTCAAGATAACTCAAGCAATTATGATTTCACAACATTAGTCATGCAATTAAATTCTTTTAGGCTTTAAACTGATATCTATGCTCACTTTCAAATTAAAACTTGCTCTTTCATTTGCTATCTGATTTGTAACTAATAAAACCATGGATTTTGAAGTTGTATTCATAATTATTTTTATTTCTCGAACAATATTTATATTTCACTTATAATTACTCTAATTTGTTAACAAAATTAATTGATTTTTTAATTCTTGATAAAATCACTATTCCATTTACTGTCAGTTTTAATTGATTTTCTGTCATATGTTTAAAAAAACTTCCAATAACATTTTCTTCTTTCCTTTTCAGCTTATTTATTTACTTTAATTCATCAACGATAAGATTTACGAATAATATCTCCTCCCCTCTTACTAAGAACTAGGCACAGTGAACAGCGTCTCACAAATATTTCTTTAAATTTAGACATTTATTCGATATTTATAATTTATTAATTTTATTTATAATTGTAATTATATCTTTTGATCTTATAATGAGTAAATTGCACTTTCTTTGATTAATTTATTAAAAATAATTCTGAAAAATTGGTAAATATTTCTTATTGAGGATGGGCAATTTTTGGATAATGACTCATTGTATAATATAATTGGAAGTTAGCGAGTACTTTAATGTAACAATTGCACATCCGCAGCAATTTAAATTATTTTAATATTTCAGGAGTCTGTTTCAACCATACTTCATTTTCAGTGACAGAAGAAGACTCCTTGCTAACGTTCAATGATTTACAGTAGACATTAATTATCGACTAAGTAATTGCTAATCTCTCAGCTATCAATACAAACTTAAACTTTTTAAGAATAAGCTAAACTAATCAAAATTATGGAGTTTCTTCTGCGATCAGCATTACAAATATTACAATAAGAGACAATGGAGAGTACTTTGAATATGGATTACTATATATGAAAACAGGAGACAAGATTAAAACTATCAATATGACAGACATCAACCTTTTCAAGAGCAAATAAAATATTTATTCATAGAATATAGGCTATTTATTTCTCATTTTTATTTAAATAATGCAACAAAGATTAAAGTATTTACAGTGTTAATAATTTTTATCGATTTAAAATCATATTATATTTTATCACAATTTATTATTCTGATCTAAATGGCTATCTGATTATTTTAATAGGAATTTATTATATCTATTTAAAAATTAAATGTCAAGATACAAATATTATAAAATCCGTTGATAAATAAATGCTCGATTTTAATTATTTAAGATTCTTAAAATTAAAGCAGATAAATTAAATTTAAAATATGAGCATGTATATAGTGAAGTTCATTTAGATTGGTGAGGCCGAATAAATAAAAATAGGCTAGATAAATATTAATTCTCACCAACAAGAAATATAATCTAGAATTATCAGCGACTATAAAACAGGCTTGATTAATATTTATTTATACAAATTAAATTCCCCCATGCTTCATATTATCATTCCCTCAAAATTAATTAGGAAAATTTTGAAAGTATTGCCCTCTAAGAAAAGTAGCTAAAGATTTTATTATTTTTTGAATAATATAAGTGGGTATTAGACTTTAGAAATAAATGGGTTCTACCTCAATTGCAATAAAAATCCACTTTCGTTTTAAATGGTGCAGTAGAAATATAATCCGATTCTGAGCCAGAGTTTCTTATTCAATCCGATATTCAGATTTATTGGCATTGACATCAATTCAAGTGATGATTCATCACCATGTGAATTTTCGGTCCCTGATGGATCTTGGTTGGGTGATTGCTACTTTAATCAGCTAGCCTTAATAAACTTACAGATTAGTAACTGCTATAACTTCGCAGAGGAAGCTTAAATATTAGATTGTGAAAATTGCTAAAATGTCAGCATTTAAGACTCTTAATTTTCTGGAATTTCAAAGCAATTAAAATATGAGGGAGCCAAGTCAGGATTAAATAAGCAAGTAAAATTTAATTAGATTGTTTCTTCTGGATGATAGCACTCTTGTTACATCGTTTTAGAGGTGCGTTTTTTAGAATATCGTGACTGAGGGTAATATGCTTCTAGAAATATAATAAAAGTAAGGGCTAATAGAAGTTGCTGATTCTCAATTTTAAAATATACACTCTTTCATGAAAGAAGGAGGAATCTTAAATTTATAAAATAATTTTGAGTTGAATTTCTTCAGTAATTCATAAAGCTTAAATTTTTTAAAAACTTATGTAATCAATTCTTGGTTTAATAGACCTTTTTTATTAAAAGCTTAAATATCTCGTAAATAATTTTGAATCTAAATCCTCTCTGCTTAAATTTGATTTTTTAACAAAATTTGGAATCTTAGTATATAATTTTAGCAAAATTAGCTCATGATAACTCAAACATTTTTGACTGCATCATATTGATGAGGTTTACATCAGCAATGCTAGCTATATTTTTAAAATAAGATTCCTAATCTGGGAGTTTTCGAGATGAATAGACTTACTTAATCCAATTCCTATCTTCAATTCAAGTCATTATTGATAAAAACGAAGATTTTTACATAAAGTTATCACTCTTATTTAATTTTAGAACACAAATTACTCTAAACTATGCAGATCTTTTTTATTACTTTAATTTATTGACTCAATAAGTTACAAATTTTTATATTTTGAGTACCAATTATTTTAATTTATAAAATTTAAAGTTGAGTTATAATTGGAAAATTATTTTTATAAGAATCTTAAAGACTACTCTATAAATTTCAATGTACGCTAAGTAACAAATTATACAGCAAGGTCATGATCATAAATAATTATATAAAATTTAAAATATTTTAAGGCAAAAAAAGCACATTGCCTTTAGAAAAATATAATGCTGCTGCCTCTCTTAATTTAAAATATCTAAAAATTAAAAATAACTTTGGTACCAGTTAAAGTTTAAAGTGCTTTAGTTTACTTCTTCATTAAGAGGGATAATTACTAAAGTTAATAGAAAGCCTCACATGAGGATAATAAAAAATGGCGATTGGCAAGGAATCGTTTAAATGACTTTTCTTGGGTGATGTCTATTCGCCAAATCAATTATTTTTTCATAGAGAGAATTAGTGATGCCATTTAACTTTTTTTTAAAAAAATTATTCACATAATTTAAAGGGAAAGATAATATATATATATATAATATTTAATTAAATAAATGCTCAACTTCAAGATAAGATACTTCTTATCTTTTAATTGCTTCCGTTTATTTTTAATTTTTACAAATATTTCTATAGCTTTGAATTATATCATGATGTAGGACTTATAATTAGAAACAACTCTTTCTAATTATATAAGAATATATATTTATATAATTTTCGTGCTTTATTTAGTTAATTAAAATATAATTAATAGAAATGATATACTTATTTTCAGCTTTCTTTATTATAAGTAAGAATTTCTAAAATATAAGTTCCATCGCTCATGGAGCAATAATTCATTAAATTAAAATTTATGTTTAATTTAATAAATTTAGCCTATTTATAAATCAGTATGTCAATCCGATAATTTTATTAGAAATTACTCTTCATATGGATATATTAATTTTGGGAAAAATAATTGAAATTAAAATACATTCTAACTTTAAAATTAATTTAAATTAATTAATAGAATTATGAGGAAAAAAAATCCTTATTTTATATAAATTATGATAAATTCTGTTCTATCCTTATCACATAAAACAATTGTCAATTTAGGACAGCTGCTTCTACAACATCACTACTGATGGGTCTGGGGCAATTTTAAAAATGGAAGGCATGGCGTTCAAGCAACATGAACTCACTAATATAACTGTGCGCCAATCGTTTGCCTACAATGGCGCAGTTATAGACATCGGATTCACATTTTCACCTTTCATAATGCAATAACTTGATATTCAATGTTTCACACCAGATTCTATACTTATCTAAAACCCTCAGGCTAGCTAAAATTAGTTTACAAGAGTCCCAGGGCCCTTCTTAAAGTTTGGAGAAAAGGAAGTAAACCTCAACCATTTATAATTTAATTAATATATTTAACTACAAATAGCTCAAATTAATCGAGATTATAATTTTTATTGATATTACAAATATGCTTATAATCTTAAATTACTTTAAATTTTAAATCATTCTGATCTAAAATAATGATTTATTAGTAGGATCGGAATTGATCCCTTTTATATTTTTATTATAATAAACCATATTTTCTTATTAAAATAATAAGTTCTATTTAATTATAAAAAGAAAATAAGTCATTTTATTATAAATGCATTATCATTTATATTATATATATATAATTATATATATATATATTATATATATATATATATATTATATATATATATATATATATATATATATATATATATATATATATATATATTTCAGTTGTTTTAATTACTTATAAGCTGATATTTTATAACAAACATGATTCAAGTTTAAGAGACAAGTCTCGCTTCGGATGGAAAGGTTACACTTTAAGGACCTCACTTATTGATTCTAGATTCCAAAATTGTATATCATTTGAGCTGGGAGGGGCAATATAAATCTTAGATTGGGATATATTTACGATATTCTAAGGTAAAACTAATTTTTAGGGGTTTAAAAATTAAAATTCATTTAATTTTTTCATTAGAAACATACCATCAAAATTATTATTTAGATTTATATTTTATTTGTATATTTTAATTAGATCTTCTTTTACCCTTTATAAATGTAAAGACAGATTGTTTGCAATTAAATTTTGAAGTCGTTTAAAATTTATAATTGTGAAATCTTAAGAATCTGACAGGATTTATTATCTATACCGTACATAGGATAATAACTGATTCTTTAATTCAGTACGATAAGTGCTGTTTTAAGAAATTGATTATTAATTATATTCCTAAAATTTTACTTTACTTTACTATTATCTATACAATTTTAATATATTTTAAAGATAAATTACTCTAAATTATGATTTTAATTTTTTTTATTATTTTACTTTTTTATGATATTGAACTCTACTTTTATCAATAATTCTGCATATATAGCTACAATATTTAAGGTAATTTACTTCAATTTATATTAATCAAGAAATATAAATAAAAATATACTTGAATTTAAAATAGAAAAGAAAAAGAGGCGAGTTAATAATTTTAACCTGGTTTAAATTTTAAAATTATAAAGAGTAATTAAATTGACTTCTTTTATTATTTATACCAAAATTTCAACGAAATTAAGGCCAAATATTTAAACTTTATAACTATAATATTCTAAAAATAGAATTTTATCTTCCGTATTTTGTACAAAAATAAATTAAGTAATTAAAATGAGGAATTTAACTAAACAATTAAAAAACAGATAACTACGAATAAACATTTAAATAATTTAAATCTTTATTATCAATCACAAAAAATTAATTAAGATTTATAAAAGAACTTTAATTATTTTCGGAAACAATTTATTTAAGAAATTTTATAAAACTTATTAATTTAATTTAATCTACAAATTTATTCATCTTTAATTAAATGAATATCGGTGGAGCAGTTGGGACTTATAAGTCAGATCTAGATATTCAAGATTGCACTTTTAAATCAAACAGTGCTGTAAAAAAAATAAAAATCATAATATTTGTAATTGGAGGAGCCATTCAAATCTAATTTTAAATTTGATAATTTTCAAATTAAAATTTTGTGTGTTTATTGTTTAAATTATTCCATAAAAATATGAAAATGTTTTTCTCTTCAATATAAAATATTTGAAATATGTTTACGAATTTGTTGCTTTCATATTCATTTATTATTTTAATTATGAATTCATCATCGTTATTGACTACTATAATATCTATAAATTTTATTTTAATTGTGAGTTGATGTATCTTTTAAATAAATAAATTTAGATTAATAAAAAAGTAATTTGGATTGGAATGGTTTTCCTAAGGTATAACACATTTGTTTATTCCTCAGAAGCTAGCGATAACTATGCTTTGGTGTCAGGAGGTTTTGCAGCTAGCATCACTTATTTTGCATTGACTACTTATTTATATTGCTAATTTAAGAATGAAATGTAATTGTATAAAAAACTACTGCTGATTTTAATTTCAATAAATAAATAATTTAATCCAATCATTGTATAAAGTTTATTCACCACATAATAAATATATAAGTTATATCAACTATCTTATAGATATTTTTTAATTAAATCTAAGGAAAAACAAAGATATCTATCAGCGAAAAGGTAGGGAGATTATTTGATTTACAAAATCTATTGTAGGTATCTCTTTACAAAGATATACCTCTGTTTTAATTTAAAGAAAAATTAATTTGAATTACTTCTATAAAAATTTTTTTTCAATTATTTTAATCAAAGAAATTGTTTTTTCTGCTATTAAATTTATTATTTTCATGTGATAGACCATCTCGAAATATTAGATAGTCAAATTGACATAGTTTATAAATTCATTAAATAAAATTTATTATTTCGCCATCTTTTATTTCCAAATTTTAAAATATCCCATTTAGCTCTATCCATGATTATAAAATAGTTTTGCTATAATAAAACTAAATTATTTACTCATTTATAAATAGAATATTTTATTTTTTGTAAGTAAACCATATATTTTGATATTGATTTAATGAAAATGTGTGATTGTATAATGGTTATCAAAACTTTTTGTTGTTGAAATGACTAACTCTCTCTTATTAAACTCTATTTTCTGTTTATTCACGA
>JAJKFJ010022084.1:0-10227 GCA_027382625.1 Tetmemena sp. SeJ-2015 | reverse complement strand
TGATGAGAAGAAAGCTCTCAAAAAAAATCGATGTCCATGATGGAGATCCCAAACTATCCTGAGATCTCAGTCACTAATAATGAATGACGATGCGATGGGAGTCCTTGGTTCTTATTCCTTCCTAACAAGGAACAAATCTCAAACAAGTTGCCAGAACGAAGGTTCTTCTTTGGCGTCCTTGCTGCTGTACGTGCAGAGTACCTCAAAGAAGAGACCATTGAAGATGCACACAGGAAGAGATTCTAAGTAGAGGAGAACGACCCAAAGAAGCAAGGAATAGTTATCAGGACGAATGGTTTGAGCAGCTTCAGAAGTATCCACTTCTCTAGTAAGTTTTAGAGTTTAACTGTGTAGAGAAACCTGGCACTGGCATCTACTTAATGAAGAGAAAAAGCAAAGGTATTCAGAGACGGAAGAAAAAATACAAGCATCGAGGAGAGCAAGCGTCTATCACTAAAACAAACTTAGGGACGACGAGATGAATATAGATGCGGGAGCAGGTTCGAAAATGAGGAAGCTAGGTCCATCTGGCCCAACAGAAGAGAGAAAGGAACCTCTTAAGAATCCCTTCTTCCCAGATAAGCAAAAGTGACTTAAGTCAGCATTAAGTTAAGCCTAAATACTTTTCCTAAATATTCACTCTACCTGATCTGCACATAACTTGTCTTCCTTTTTCCACTCCTTACAACTACTCACTATTAAAATCCTCTGTTCGATAGCTTAATAAATGCATAAGTGATAGAGCAGCAGCTTCTTATAGTGTCCCTTAACTAAGTTCCAGTAAAACTCAATGCCGTTGAACTCTGGCGAGTATGGAACATTAAAAAACAGGAGTGATGTTCAACTCAGCGTATGCCTTTTTCCCCTTTCTTTGTCTTGTGTACGCTGAGGCTGTCAACAAGTAGAACTATCTCAAACCATCTGTGATCTTCCTCTCTGAGCTTCTTAAGGAAACCAACATACTGGCTCTGCTTATAAGAGGAGGATGAATGACATAAGCTTCTAAGTCTTGAGTCTTCCGCTGATTCCTGCAAGTAACGCACTTGTAGTTATATTTACTTTTTACTCGTAAACTTCCCATGTTATCGTGCTTCTTTGGGACCAACTCTTCTTCATGAAGGTGTTGTGTTGTGAACACAAACTTCGTCAGCACATTTCAAACTTCACGCTAATCCCTCTCAGAAACCTGAGCAGCTAGTCTAAATATAAATTTCAGATTATTATAATAAAATGGCTTAGTGAAGTTCTATAACGCGCTTCACTCGATTCACAGTTTTGTACGTTATGCCATTTCAACGATAGATGTTTGCTACAGTCTACCCGGGGAGATCTTGAGATAAGGAAACTAATCTATGGAAGATCTTCGCGCCCTACTCCAAAACTGAAGTGCGCTTAGTGGGGAAGAGTTTGAGGATCAATTTTAAATAATTTGATGTGGACATCTTGAAACTTAGAAGTGCGATGAGGAGCAGCTGCAACTCCTAACTTTCTCATATGCAAAGCAATTTTCTAATGCGAGAGTCTAGTGCGCGCTGGTACTCTCAACATTTTTGCGATGGAGTTGATGTTAAGAACTGTCTATTACTATTAATAAGGGTGACTACATCCATACCTTAGAGTCAAAATGATACTGAGATAGGATGAATAATGTAGTTATTTTCGAGTAATTTCGAGTTTGGCTTGCATGATTAAAATTATTAATAAAGAAATTAATTATACACAAGTTATTTTCACTTTCTTATCATATTATGTGGTTTTGATTGAAGGCTATCTCTGGAATACTTTTTATCTCTTGGTCCTCAAGAGTATAGCCCTGCTTTAATTTTTCCTTCATCTGAATATACGCAGTGTCCTCTTTGCATATGTTGCGGCGGTGATGGTAAAAGTTGCTCTTCTTCGTGAATCTGGAGCCGCAATAACATTCGAACTCCTTCTTCTAATATTTTTATTCCTCGAGCCTCTCCTGCGCATGGACTGCTTTAATGTGCTTTAACAAGTAGGAGGGGGAGTACAGCTTCTGGCAGTAGGTGCAGCTCTGCTTTGCCTTTACGTCACTCTCCTTGTTCGATATGGCGTAGTCTGAGTTCGTCTGCTCCATTAATGAAAAGTATTTTAAAGTATAATTTATGAGTTTATCTAAGTTGGTTATAAATCTCACTTTGGATATAAGATATCCAAAAGCATACCTTTTTTCTAATAAAAAACATCCAAAAGCATACCTATTAGAGGATCTAAACTATATTATCCGCATTATTATTTAATATACCCTCTAATCAAACTTAAATGGAAGAACTCAAGCTGCTTCAAGAGGTCATTCACTTTGCTCGCTATGGCCCTCCTAGTTCTTTTAAAACCAGTGCCACAGTTTTTCATTACTTGAGCTTTGCAAAGATTTCGAGGCTCACAGGATTGAGCACCTATAAAGTCAAGGAGATTTTAGCCTCATCAAAACTTAGCATCAGAGAAAAAACTAAAGAGAGCCCCAACTTTGGAGATAAAGCTGGTGGTTTCACTCTTGGCCAAAGAAAAAACAAACGATCTAGCTATTCGAGTGAAGAGGTCAACTTTCTTATCGACGAGCAATAACTGAGGAGCATGGCTGGGCTGACTCTGGCACAATGAGTGGTACTTTTCCATCGTCAATTCCCAAATAAAAAGATGTCCCCCACCACTCTTTTCAGAATTTATAAAACAAACGGAGTCAAAAGAAAGCGAATAGTGAACAGAAAGCTACCCTTAGGGATCAGCGAGCAAAGGCTTCATAATCTTAAAATTGAAATGGCAATAAAGTATCAAGCAGCGATAGCAGAGAAGAGGAGAATACTCTATCTAGATGAGGTTGTTTTCAGCTATGCAACTAACTAGAACAAGGAGTATTGCTGCACTCGGTAAAACATTTATCGCCGACAAGTCTCTTCGAAGCAAAAAACAACTGCAGTGGTTGCAGCTATAACTCAATCTAAGCCTTACCTCTATTGGCTAGCTCGGGAGCTATCATTCAACCAGGAATCTCTAATGGATTTTCTTGAGTACCTCTAGGAGTAAATAAAAGGCCACAAGATTGCACTAGTCCTTGATAACTTAAGGGTGCATCACGGTAAGAAGGTGGAGGAGTACTGCAGTCGGAGCGATATCATCCTCATCTTCATACCTCCATACTCGCCCGAATGGAACCCAATCGAGATCGTATTTTCTTCAGTCAAGAATAGCTTCAAGAAAAGCAAGCTCTAAAACTTCGAGGCCTCAAAGGACTTTGACTAGGAAATCGAAATTGATCTAGCCTTTAACAAGGTGAAAGACAAGACAATAAGAGGGCTTTGCCACAGAGCCCATGAAAAATTAGTGAGAATTTAAGTTTGATTATAAATTTAAGATAACTATTCAGCCTTCAAATATTGAATCTCTGGCTAGTTTCCTGAGTCATGACTACATCAGCACCTCCCTGCTTCCTAGCCGAAGAGAAGAATGGATTCCCCAGCTGCACGAACTGCCCTGGGCCAGGCTGTCTGCTCTGCTCTTTGGAAAAATCTTTGAATGAGACTGCTAGCTCAGGCTTGCGGCGTTGCTATCGGGGCTTGCTCACCATGCTGCTCTCTTTGAGGAGCTTGAGGGTCCTTCCTTGCATCTCTGTAAATCATAAGACTAAGAATTATATTACTTGATTAGTAGGGAACCTCAGTGAGTTTCTTGTACCAACTCTCTGAGATTACTATAAACTTCTTTTTTTCATCGTCTTGCGCTGGATCATTTCTGAGTGAGTTAGCATGACTAATGAGTCGTGCCAGGTACTCAGGGGAAACAGTATTGATAATGTTGAAAAAGAAAGTTCTATCTATGAGCTTGCCCCCTTGCGTCATGTCTGGAAGCAGCCTGCTTATCGAATGGTCTTGCGAGACCTCGCTGTAGACTGACTTAACGCAAAGCTCGTCGAATTTTGGAACTTTTGTCATCCTAACTTCTTCCATGGGGAGTAGGTCTTTCTCGCCTCTAAATACTTTTCTTAAAAAGTCTTTGTTGATAGTCTCTATGGGCGGCAAGTAATGATGGGCTAGAGGAAAGTTAAGCGATGCAAGTTTACTCATTTCAGTGAGGTAGACGTAGATGTCCTTTTTAGATCTGAACCTTGAAGCCAGATCAGTCTCGTTTATTTTGAGAAGCTTTCTCTCCTGTGAACTTGACATCTCTGCTTGTGCGGAGGTTCGTTTGCTTTCCATTTTCTCGGAGCGGAGTCAGAGTTCTTAATAAATTTATATTAATCAATAGCTCTCGTATGGATTTACTATAGTAAAGCGCTCTGTTTATTATAAAACTAGAAGGTGATGATTGTAAATCCTAATAGAATTTAATAATTTAAAAGGTTTGATTCAATCCAGAAACTGTGTCAATAAGTGTCACTTTTAGGAAAAGACACATTCAGACACATTTAGTAGACTATGCTTTTCAGGTATCAATCAGGAATTTAAATTTGAAAGAAATTTAAAAACATCCAAAAGCATACCTTTTTTCAAATAAAAAACATCCAAAAGCATACCTATTAGAGGATCTAAACTATATTATCCGCATTATTATTTAATATACCCTCTAATCAAACTTAAATGGAAGAACTCAAGCTGCTTCAAGAGGTCATTCACTTTGCTCGCTATGGCCCTCCTAGTTCTTTTAAAACCAGTGCCACAGTTTTTCATTACTTGAGCTTTGCAAAGATTTCGAGGCTCACAGGATTGAGCACCTATAAAGTCAAGGAGATTTTAGCCTCATCAAACCTTAGCATCAGAGAAACAACTAAAGAGAGCCCCAACTTTGGAGATAAAGCTGATGGTTTCACTCTTGGCTAAAGAAAAAACAAACGATCTAGCTATTCGAGTGAGGAGGTCAACTTTCTTATCGACGAGCAATAACTGAGGACCATGGCTGGGCTGACTCTGGCACAATGAGTGGTACTTTTCCATCGCCAATTCCCAAATAAAAAGATGTCCCCCACCACTCTTTTCAGAATTTATAAAACAAACGGAGTCAAAAGAAAGCGAATAGTGAACAGAAAGCTACCCTTAGGGATCAGCGAGCAAAGGCTTCATAATCTTAAAATTGAAATGGCAATAAAGTATCAAGCAGCGATAGCAGAGAAGAGGAGAATACTCTATCTAGATGAGGTTGTTTTCAGCTATGCAACTAACTAGAACAAGGAGTATTGCTGCACTCGGTAAAACATTTATCGCCGACAAGTCTCTTCGAAGCAAAAAACAACTGCAGTGGTGGCAGCTATAACTCAATCTAAGCCTTACCTCTATTGGCTAGCTCGGGAGCTATTCAACCAGGAATCTCTAATGGATTTTCTTGAGTACCTCTAGGAGTAAATAAAAGGCCACAAGATTGCACTAGTCCTTGACAACTTAAGGGTGCATCACGGTAAGAAGGTGGAGGAGTACTGCAGTCGGAGCGATATCATCCTCATCTTCATACCTCCATACTCGCCCAATGGAACCCAATCGAGATCGTATTTTCTTCAGTCAAGAATAGCTTCAAGAAAAGCAAGCTCTAAAACTTCGAGGCCTCAAAGGACTTTGACTAGGAAATGGAAATTGATCTAGCCTTTAACAAGGTGAAAGACAAGACAATAAGAGGGCTTTGCCACAGAGCCCATGAAAAATTAGTGAGAATTTAAGTTTGATTATAAATTTAAGATAACTATTCAGCCTTCAAATATTGAATCTCTGGCTAGTTTCCTGAGTCATGACTACATCAGCACCTCCCTGCTTCCTAGCCGAAGAGAAGAATGGATTCCCCAGCTGCACGAACTGCCCTGGGCCAGGTTGTCTGCTCTGCTCTTTGGAAAAATCTTTGAATGAGACTGCTAGCTCAGGCTTGCGGCGCTGCTATCGGGGCTTGCTCACCATGCTGCTCTCTTTGAGGAGCTTGAGGGTCCTTCCTTGCATCTCTGTAAATCATAAGACTAAGAATTATATTACTTGATTAGTAGGGAACCTCAGTGAGTTTCTTATACCAACTCTCTGAGATTACTATAAACTTCTTTTTTTCATCATCTTGCGCTGGATCATTTCTGAGTGAGTTAGCATGACTAATGAGTCGTGCCAGGTACTCAGGGGAAACAGTATTGATAATGTTGAAAAAGAAAGTTCTATCTATGAGCTTGCCCCCTTGCGTCATGTCTGGAAGCAGCCTGCTTATCGAATGGTCTTGCGAGACCTCGCTGTAGACTGACTTAACGCAAAGCTCGTCGAATTTTGGAACTTTTGTCATCCTAACTTCTTCCATGGGGAGTAGGTCTTTCTCGCCTCTAAATACTTTTCTTAAAAAAGTCTTTGTTGATAGTCTCTATGGGCGGCAAGTAATGATGGGCTAGAGGAAAGTTAAGCGATGCAAGTTTACTCATTTCAGTGAGGTAGACGTAGATGTCCTTTTTAGATCTGAACCTTGAAGCCAGATCAGTCTCGTTTATTTTGAGAAGCTTTCTCTCCTGTGAACTTGACATCTCTGCTTGTGCGGAGGTTCGTTTGCTTTCCATTTTCTCGGAGCGGAGTCAGAGTTCTTAATAAATTTATATTAATCAATAGCTCTCGTATGGATTTACTATAGTAAAGCGCTCTGTTTATTATAAAACTAGAAGGTGATGATTGTAAATCCTAATAGAATTTAATAATTTAAAAGGTTTGATTCAATCCAGAAACTGTGTCAATAAGTGTCACTTTTAGGAAAAGACACATTCAGACACATTTAGTAGACTATGCTTTTCAGGTATCAATCAGGAATTTAAATTTGAAAGAAATTTAAAAACATCCAAAAGCATACCTTTTTTCAAATAAAAAACATCCAAAAGCATACTAATTTAAACAAGAGCTTATAATTCAAACTTTAAATACCTTATAGTTAATATATATACAGAGAGCGCGCGAATGTCTGAAACAGCAAGCAACTATAAAACTCCCGAGAGATAACTTAGAAGACTCTTAAGGCAAGGAAGCCCAGGAGGGGCAGCTAGTGGAGCGAGATAAGATCTTACTGCAAGATTTGGAAGTCAAGATGAACGAGTTCAAACTGCAAAGAAGCAAGAGCTGTAGACATTAATAGCATCTCCCAGCTATGAAAGACTAGCTGCTGGAAGCCCAAACAGGTTTGAAAAGCGTCTTTAAGAAGGTCGCGCCTCCCTCTCTCCTGAGCTCTACACTCAGCTCTTTTAGATATCAAAAGGATTTAGACTCCGCTTCAGAGAAGTAAATAAGCTCATAAACTACCAGAAGGAGCCATTCAAGTCAGCGTCCAGGCACAAGGTCAGCAGGATCATTAAAACAGAGAGATAGAATGCTAAGAGGACTTTGAAAAGGCGTCTAAGATCGAGAGAGAAAGAGCATGGAGATGAACATCAGAGAGCGCTCGTTTCAGAAGTTAATAATGATGAAGCAAATACTTCTCAGAACCAGCAGGCAAGCAAAGAGGCACCCTGTCAAAATGAAGGAGACATCACGAACACCTCAATCATAAGAAGACTACTTCAAAACTTTTTGCAGCTCGATGATAAAGCTCAAGTTCAAATAGTTGAAGTTCTTCTCCAAGATTGCTCACAGAGCTCAATATTAGAGACGAGCTTCCGCCTCGCACTCATGGACTTGCTCATGCCAAAGCTGAGGGCTCTCTACAGAGATCATTAAATTGAGGGAATGATAAGCCTTTTGGCTGACCTACCCAGCTCATTTTAGATTCAGCTACTTCTTAGCCTATGCTAGGCCAACTCGCACATTCTTGAAGAGGGGTATACCCTCTCTTTATTGGTGCTGCCAGCTCTAGGCATGTGTACCGATTTCAGCTTTATATTAGAATCAGACTCAGCGTAATGCAAATGCATTTTGAGCTCTCTCTCGCTGCATGTTCAGGATTAGAAAGCTCAACTTAGTGCAGGCTTTCTTCTATTTGGTTTGAAATATGGCCTTGAGAAAATAAGATGCCTTCTCTATAGTGAGGCAAACATAAGCTAGTTGAAGAAAGCACTGATCCATAGAGGATTCAACGCCCAACTGGCAAGAATAATTTCGAGCCCCTCCTCGAGCTTATTGTGGCCAGAGGCGATTGCTTTCTTGGAGAAGACTAAAAACTTCATGTCTCTTAAAATGGCGAGTATCATCACAAGGCTAGAGATAGATCGAGACCCAGGCCTCTACTCCAGAGACTCCATGATGCAATTTCCCAAAAGCGCATCATTGTAGACTTGCTGAAGCATCACTCTAGAATTAAGCTGAGACTGAGCCAATTGCTTATTACATTAGACAGGCTGAAAGGTGTGCAGGGCGACGAGCTCAAGAGAATCCTTCTCTCGAGTCCCGAAAATTGGCTAGGCTAAGTTGAAGAGAAGTAGAGCAGAGGACTTTAGCAGTTCAAGGCAATCAAAAGGGGCGATATAGTTGAACAACTCAAAGTGTACCAGGATGTTAGCTGGTTGGATGACGATCTTGAGTAAATGGATAGATATAGCAAGACGATCATGGAGCACTACCCTGGTTTTGTTTAGAGTGCCAGGCTGTGATAGCTGCTCTCCGCAAACGATCATCGAGCCGAGCGGTCCTCTGCCATCTACTGCCAGGCTTGGGTGAGACTTGGGTCATCTCCTTGCTTGCTCTCACTCTTATTTAGCAGGATAATAAGGTTCTCTTGATTGTACCTAACGAACTTCTAAGAATCCAGACATTTGACAAGATAGGAGTCTTAGACAATGGGATCAGGGTAATTTCTATCGAGCAGTTCGATAAGTACAAATTTGAGAGCGACGCAATAATAATAGACGAGTATGACACGATTTTTGGGTAACACTCGTGGTGTGTGATTGAAGAAAGACTAGATGGATTATGGAAATTGAACGAGCAGCAGCTTTACTTTTTTCTGGGACCTCCTGCAAATTTCTCGAGCTTCTAGTTGAAAGCGTGATAGAGGAGAGACCCCAAGCTCTAACCTTTAAGTCGGAGTACGAGTGCTATGTTGGAGTTCCCCAAATTCAACTTTTTTAAACGGACGATGAACTACTAGATCTGATAAGAGACGACGTATTCAAACACTATGGAAGCTCACCTCTGATCATCGCATCGCAAAAGAGATTGTCGGAAGTATTGGTGAGCTCCCTCTGCAAAACGAACATGCGGATTCTTTTAGGAGCCTACACTGAAAGCTTAATATTCGCAGGATAATAGAGATAAGGGCTATTAATCATTGATGAGGATGAAGGCAGAAGTTCAGACATCAAGTTCTTAAAAGACGCGCTAGTTCTGATAGGATGCGAGCCTCGAAACTACAATAACTGGATTCAATTGATTGGGCGAAGTTCGAGAACTTTAGGGCTATCTACTCCTATCATCTAAGTCTAAGGAGGCGAATCGCAGCTTCAGTTCCTAAACAAACTCTAGAGATTTTTTTCTGTGAGCTTCGAGGAGGTGAGGGTGGCGCTCTCCCTCATTAAGAAAAAGAAGAAAAGCAAGACCTTGATCAAGGCTCTCGAGAAAGTTCAACGATTGCAGAGCGAGCTGATCTCGATTGAGGTGATGAGGTGAGCAATGACATAGCAGGATTTTCATAATATGGTGAACAATATGCAAATTTGAAGGAAACCGTAGAAAATATTGCTTTCCGGAAGCTAACCTTTGGATTTGTATTTTCATATGTGTAATTTGTAAATTATGATCGCTTCCGATTTTCTCAAAAAATATTAAGATTACTTGCATTGTTGCCAACGGAATTAGTAGCACGTATAACTGCGTTTGAACTTAATTCGTAGCAAAATCAAACGTAAGAGAAAAAAGGAGCATTTAATAATAAAATAAGAAAGAGAAAACATCAATAACTGACATTTTTGCACTCTGATGTTCTCGTGAGTGCTCTGGCCTAGGCAACAGCATACAAAAAATAGTGGGGGGCTTTCAAATTTAAAAAATTAATTTAAATGGGAAACCCAAATAGCTAAGAAACAAGTATAACCTTAGCAAGCACAAGCTAAAATAATTTTGTTCGGAAAGCAACCAAAAAGAGCTTTTGCACTTGCAAGGGAAGCTCTCTGAATTGACTCGAGCAAGAGATCTCGTCTTTTTAAAATTTTCAAGCCAAAGTTGAAAGTCGGTGGGCGTTTAAAATATCGCACCTGATGCCCTCTTGTTGCTTCCAGAGATAATGAGGGAAAAAACTTTTTGAATGCGAGTAAAAGTCAACGAAGTTCGAAAATTTCCCCAGAGCCTC